>JBBPNB010000855.1:0-11565 GCA_038090635.1 Rubroboletus satanas | reverse complement strand
ACGAAGCCCCCAGAGTTGCCCTTTGTCGCCATGTGCGTCCAACATGTGGAAGAGAGAGATGAAAGGTTGGTAACTGCTCTCGATGAGCAAGATTCGGAGCGGGTCATCATCGAAAGCAATTCGTTCGAGGGACTTGATGATCGGGGAAAGAGCGGCTCGTCCGGCGACTGGAGAGTGTGTCACGTGCTCTGCGCTTGGGAAGCTACATGGGACTCACTGTTTCCAATCCCTCCGAGCTCTTTGTCGGAGAAGACTGCATCTTCCTTGTAGTTCACCCAGCCGCGTGCCTGTTCGATCAATGTCGGTGGAAGCCGGAATGCAAAGGTCTGGTTGTGGACAAGTTCCGTGTTGAGGTAATCATATACCTGCGCCACACGACATCAGGGATATTGAAAGAGTGGAACAAGAGCGTCTACGAACATTCCACTAAAACAAGAGGCAGGATTCAGAAAATAACACAAACCATGGCAACTCTGAAACTTACCATATCAACCAGCGTCGCGGGTCTGCCGAACATGTAGTCATGGATCGATCCGAAGAAGTGCTGCGCGTCCTTGGCAGTTTCTCTGAACTCTTCTGAAGCATAAACCTCGGAAACGTGTTTCTTGAAAGCCTGAACACGTTGTTAATATGACGGCCACGTGAAACGGCGAGCGGCATACGGACCTTGCAGTCGGTCCAGGGCTCGAGCACGCGATCGCCCCCTGCCGCGGTCATCTCGACGGGGACATATTGATAGCCTCCGAGCGGGGAAACGACGGAAGATCCGTTGGCGAGTTCGATTTTGTTGCGCGGAGTTGGTGGAAACATCCCCTGCAATAATGCGATACTGGAGTCAAAGATCGCGGCGCCTCCGCCACCTGACTTTGCGTGGACGTTGACCTGGTTAGGCGGAATGGGGTGAGAAGGGTCCAGAGGCATATCAAGAATATGAAGAGGCGAAGACGAGTCTAGGTAAGTAGACTTCAGATAAGAGCCGAGCTGGAACGACTCGGCCTGTCACCGTGACATGTCAGCATGCTTCGTCAAGGCAGAGCAAATGGCCACACGCACGGCACCGAGAGGAGTGGATTCGGTGAAGGATGGTGCATAGCTGTAGGGATCTTGGAAGAACTCTGAACGATCCCCATTATGTGCGAGGATGAGCACACCGAGAACTGTGGCTACCATTGTCGAATCGTCAAACGTCGGCGAAATAGGATGGTAAGTATTGCCGGAGGGTCGTGTCCCAGGAGTTGGAATGAGCACCAAGGAAGAGAGTGGGTTGGAAAAGGTCGGTATCGTTCGAGGGTTTTGATATCTCCCGCCATGAGGCGGGCATCGCCAAGTCACTTAGCGAAGCGACCAAGGGCGATGATGGGTCGCATGGTAAACGTCAAGGTCCATTCCCTGCCACGCTTCGACGGTGTGTGGGCCCTGTGGAGATCATGAAAAACCAGACCGTGCAACCCAACTGCCTCTTGTACGTGGTTTGCGGGCACCGGAAGGCTTGAAATTGCCTGAATATCACGTCAGCTAGAAGCATGCCAGGTGAAATTAAGGGAGGGTACAGACTTTCTTGCAATAATATAGACTGAATGGGGTCCAGCTTGCGCGGACATGCGCAAGAAGCGTGGCGGCCTTGTCCGAAATAGTTGGCGGCATTGCGTACGCGCTAGACCTCGGTGAAACGAACTGGATTAAGTTCCTTCTCAGTTCGGTCGAAAACAAGTACTGAGCGACATGGCAGAATACAGGATGGAATCTGACGTAGGTCGTAGAGCCTGTGGCTGGCGCTGGAGAACGATAGGCGCTTCATGGTGAACACGGGTCAGACACGTGCTTGTGGGCAGGAAGAAAAGATATCCGTAATAAGACTCGCATCCGCGGAAACGAACATGACAAAAAACCAACATGGACAACGATGCTTACCGGTATCCAATAGATTCATCATCCATGCACAATGATTTTTTTTCTAGGTCACAATCGCCGCGCATGGCCTCCTATCTACTAGCGCAACCCTGGAGCACGCCGCATAATGAATGAGGGGTAGCCTAACCGTGGCTTTGCAGTGCATCAAATTCTGTGGTGCCGGTGCCAGTGATTGTGGGCTTGCTATGTCTGGATCCTATCATTATCACGAGGAAGCTCGAAAGTATTGCTTGCACGCTGCATCGCTGACATTGGATCGAGAAAGAAGTGACACGGTACACCGGTTTTGGCTGCGCTTTATATCGGATACGTTCACTGGTTCGTATCTTCTTCGAGCATCGCCCAAATCCGCTGGTGGCGCTAACCAATCCAGTTGTTTTGGCTCGTACGACTCGGATGACATCCACTGCAAGTCTACTCTGATTTCTTCATAGAACATCACAGCATCCTATATTGCATGCCTTTCATTCATTTCATACCGCCTGAAGCGCTGATTTCGACACTGCTAACGGATCTCTGTGAGATCCCGCTGCCCAGGACACCGGTATTTGGACTCGGTGTCCGGGCACCTCTACGTTGGACGCCGCGGTGTTACTTTGTGTCGGTTTCAATCCTGCGTCGTAACTGGCCGACCACACATCCGTTTTTGAAACCAAAAACCAGCCTGTCCTTTCGTTCACCGTCTGAAACAGCCAGCGTAAAAGAGATCAACCCAGCGCATGCGTTTGTGAAGTATTAATCTCCGTGAAAGCTTACCTATGCATCCCAGCTACTTTCCTACTCCCCCCCTGTCGATCGAACCTGTCCTTCTCGACCAATTCTGTCGCCAAAAAGTTCATGGGGGGGGGTGCTCACAGCAATTCATTTTGCACAGGAATTCACGGGAACCGGATCATGTCGGTCGGAAATGGGGAGCAAGGTCTTGGTCCAGTCGCTCGATGGGCTGACGTAGACAACTTCCATTCCCTCCATCCGGGGCGCACTGCATTGTCATCGTATTCAATGACGAGACGAACACTGCTACAGGTATAACGTCCGGGAAAGACGGGCACGCTCCTCGGGCCATTAGACTTCTGGGACAAATCGTTCGATTGGGTAGCAAGCCAGAATCACAAAAATGGGGCACACTATCAGGCTGACCTTCGCGGCAGTGCCTTCCATCCTTTCCTGAGTCCCTTTGCTTCGATAATGCTTGCAGGCATGCAATACACCGGATCTAAATCTACCAAACCAGGATATCCCAAGAGTGACAGACCTACGATGTATCCCGTTCAACAACGCTGACATACGGACGGATCAGGTTCGTTTTCACGTACCTGCAACTCCAAAATGGGTATGAAAGACATCCACCATGTCGCCAGACCGATCAGCGATGCCGCCCATCTCTGGATCCTGGGCAGAGAGAATGAACCCGACGAGCTTCTCACTGTCGATCCAACTGATTTTATTCAGGATCGACAACGCCGACAGCACCCAGAACGAATAGCAGACCTATTCGATAATCGTGTCAATCAACACCTCCGACAACGAGAAAGCAGCGCTCACGTCCGGCAATTTCTCGGGGCGTCCATTGAGTCCTCCATTCGGAAGTTGCCGCTCTGACAGCCACCAGCATAGCATCTCCGAATCGACCTCTTCTAGTCGGTCAAGAATCGCCAGTGCAGCTACGCAGACGAAGACTATATTTCAAAAAAAAACGACAGCGAACGAGGCGGTGTGTGAGTTTGCATGGTGCACACAGCGACATGGTTTATTGTTGCCCACCTTGCGCGGCATGACTTTCTGCGCCGGCGGTCGCACCGTACCCACCGTCAAAATTGCGACACAGGCGGACGTACGAGACCGCTTTCTCGACGTTCATAGCCTCCAAACGACCGAGGAGTGAAAGTGCGTTGACGGCAATGTAGAGGAACCGGGTATCGGTTTCACCAAAGGCGTCGCCGGCGAATATCCCCGAGGGTTGTTGGAGTGATACAATGACTAGGGTAGATTGTAATCAGGCGCCTGTACCAAGCAGGATGACGCACATTTGACGACGCGATCGACCTCCAGTCTGTCAAGCGCGTCTTGTGTGACAAGGATCTGGATCGCGCTCAGCGTGGAAAGGATATGCGCGTCGTGATCCGGATGTGCACCAAAGCCACCTGGATTGTGGGGTCAAGGAGTTGGGAGGAAATGGGAGGGCGTAACAGATCAGGCTCAGACAGGAGACAACGAACGAGGGAACAAACCTGCCTCGTCGTCCCAACAGCTCATCACATACTCAATCATCTCTTCCCGATCGAGGGCTTCTTGGTGTCCCATAACGCACAGTGCGGTGAGTCCCCAATAAATGGCGTTCATCCGCAGGTGTGCGGTGAGATGATAAGCGAGATCATCTTTGTTCTGTGGGATGGTCAGCGAGGTGTGGGAGAGAGCGTGCGGGGTCCTCACATTTCCGAGTGACTGTATGTATGATACGTGTAAGGGTACGAGCAGCCTGTCTTGTGTGCTCATCGTCGTACTTGATCAGCGTGATTAGTACCGACTTCCATCTCTAGCACAACTCTATTTATCGGCTTACGCCGACAAAACTAAATCGGACAGGACAGAACGTTCCTATGCTCCACCAACTCCACCTTATCGCTTAAACTGACGATAATATGCTCGGCGATGTATTCTCGAAATTCCTGGTATGGCGCCTTAGTTTACCTGGTGCAAACCCACACAGGATGGACGGAGACTCCAGGAGCCACGGTGCGCCCTGTACAGCCTCGTGTCTTCTGATCTCAAAGTTTTAGGTCCGGAAAGACTATGTACAGCCCTTGTGGTAAGACCACCGCTTTGTTGTCTGCCCGTTCATCATCTTATGAATGGACCCGGAACGTCACTAGCCAGGATCCCATCCGACGAGGTGCTCATCAGTGTCCTTCCACTGCGGCGTAGGCTGCCGCGGAATGTGAGCTTCCCGTGGCAGCCTCTCCCTCTCCTACCGATCACGCCGGTATCGTTACGTCTGCGACGGGCTTGGATGCCTCGATTTCCTTGATTTAAAACCGTTGTGTCGTACGGGTGTTTCAAAGTGCCTATCGTCAAACCTAGAATGAGGCAAAGGAGTGGGAGCCTCCGTATAGATGTCCACATAAGCGCCTTGATCGAACGACACGAAAGTATTTGAGCGAACAAGGACCACGAGAACTCATCGTCGATTGTCTTTCGCGTTACATAGTACTGTCGTCGTTTTCGCATGCTCAAGGTGGGTTTAGCTTGATACCAAACTGAACGCGTTGTAGCGTACATATCGATATCATTCGCGGTTGATGCATCTGTCCTCGGATTGGACGATGCCACGGACCATCCAATCGGAGATGAGGGGCGTCATGCATGCAGATGACATCAGGGCGGCGGGCACCCTGCCAGTCGGCGTCATGGGCGTCATGAACGTGGTATGATGGCTCGTTGACACAGACCTGTGTGGCTTGAGCAAGTTGGCGAGGGCGCCTTCTGTTCCTGCATTGATACCCTTCTACAAGAGAGAGGCGGTTCCCGCAGTTGGAGGACATAGTGGATGAAAGATGAGGTGTGTGTAAAAGAAGGGAATCGGAGTCTGGAGAGGGCATCACAGACATTGGCAAGGGAAAATAAATACATTTTGCATCTATCGCTTAGAGTCCCTAATAGGGGTAGAGTCTGTTTTGGAAATTATTCGTTTTTCGGCGTATTCCGGGGAGAGCGACAGACAACTCAGCTCTGCTGTCAGTCCCGTCGTTTGACTCGACGCCCAACTCGAACGTGTACCGCGCCGAGTCCTCCTCGCCGAACAAAACGAAAAGAACACACTCACAGCTCGAGTTTTCGTGCCTGGGGTGTTCCCATTCGGAGCGCGTCGACGCGATACCGCTTTGCCTCTACCCCGATTTGGTGTTGCTCATTGGCCACTGGAACGGCAAAAATAAGAACAATAGCACCTACACGTATATCTATCCTTCTCACCCGCCTCACTCGCAGTGTCATTTTATCCACATCCCTCAGCTTCAATGCCTGCCTCCGAAGTTCAAGGTCCCTTGGGTTTACAACTCAACCTCCCGTCTCACATCCCCGGCACGCGCCCAGTGGCTTACGACGTCCCAGAAGACCAATTGATAGCACCCAGCCGGACACGCTCTCAGCCGGTAGGAGAGTCCGATCAAGGACCCTCGTACGGTCGAAGGACACAGAGCGAGACCTTTGACTCGTTGCGTATCCCCGCTCCCATGCCTCTGCCTCGATCCCCCCCGGCCGCGGATAATGCCGTAAGTATCACCGTCAACATTCCCTGCCCAGCGTCACTTACGTGCACTCTCCGCCGTTCAGGCCCCGGAACAACCACCCTCTGCACCCTCACCTGTGCCTACCGAAATAATTCCTCCAGATCTCACTCAAGAAGAAATCGTCGAGGACATTCAACAATCAGGAATCAAAGTACGCGACTTTGCGTACGAAAAATCCCTTCCTGCCGAACAATGCGCGCCCGAATTATTTGATCCCATTCTTGGTTGGCATGTTTATGAAACAGTACTCGAAAATCCCAATTCCGAGAGAAACCCCCTCAATGGAAGACACCTGCGTAGACTGCTAGACCTCGGTTGGGTCTCGGAAGCGGAGGACGGACACCGGTGGCTGAAGAAAGATAAGGAGGCATTGGAGAAGTTTGATAGCCACCCCCATTATCCTTGGAAGGCCCTCAACTTGACCCAGCCTAAGAAGGATGATTTGAGAGAGGTGGCAACATCAAGATTCCAATGGGTGAACGCTGAGCAGCTCGTCCCTCAATTCATCAATCGTGGCATCTCCCGCCTCGCCGCTGTCTTTCGTGGCTCCCGTAATGCCGCGACGCGGTATCAAAAGCGACCTGTAAATGATACCACCGAAACCGAGGCAGACCCCGAAATCTCACCCAGGTTGAAGAAAAGACGGTTGTCGGTCGGTGCAGAGTCAGCAGCGTCGGGAAGTCGACCCGCTCCAAGTTCGCCTGCGCACTTTCCTTTGACGTTGGTCAATGGCAAGCCACCACAGCAGTTTCCGGCTGGACGTCCATCGGATAGTCCACCGCGTCCCGCTCCACTTCCAACACAAGGAACACTCACCCGTTCCTTACAACGTCACCTTTCCATGACATCGCTGTCCCCCCCATGTTCTACAGACGTCTCCAGCTCAGACTCGCGGACATTGACCCAGGGCACGAATCGCGAGTAACCCACACCGATCCCCTCTAGTCCACATATCTCTGGGTGTTGGTTGTCGGTCACCCCAGGAGGTGTACAGTTTTTTTTTTTTTTATAAACAGTAATTTTTTGGGGGAGCATGAAAGGGGGGAAAAGATAGGTCATTGTACCAGTAATGTATCGAGCTTGTTACCCTCTTGTAATACGTGTTTCAAGTCCCTATTCGTTTCTCTTTTTTTTTTTTTTTATAAACAGTAATTTTTTGGGGGAGCATGAAAGGGGGGAAAAGATAGGTCATTGTACCAGTAATGTATCGAGCTTGTTACCCTCTTGTAATACGTGTTTCAAGTCCCTATTCGTTTCTCTTTTTTTTGCATTTTTGTAGGTTCCGTTCTGCCGGCTGGCTGAGGTTCCGACGGGTTCGGTGGATTGATGTTGGCAAATCCCTGATCCCGACGGGAGCCTTGAGTCCACATAAAATCTATCATCATCATCACCTACAAACTTGGCTGACTCGTTGAGCTGCTCACCGAGTCCACACAGTTTGGAACGGTGGATTTTAAAACGAGCCTCTATCAATCAATTGCAGAAGTCTGGGCACCTTTTTTGCTCGCCAACGTGGTGGCAGGGACAAGGTTGCGCACTGCCTATGATGTCGTCACCATTGACAACACCTGCATTCAATTCACAGACTAGACTACATTGAGAGCGAAATGACCGCTCAAGCTTCACGACGTTTTCCATGGTCATCTGGTGATCACCCGTCTTTCGTTAAACCGGCGCCGTGCACCAAGACATCAATCGAAGTTGATCAAACGTACGTTCCCTGGTTATCGAATAGCGCGCTGTGCAGCGCAGCATCCGTCATCCCGAGAATGAATTTATTGCCAGTGTTTTTACAGGTTCAAGTCGGAATATGGTACAACGTCATCTTCCCGGGCGGCGTGCATGCGCAGCACATGATCTTCTGATTCGAACGAGCGACGCACAGCAATACTCCAACGATGCAAGGGAAGTGTAGGATATCTTGCTTTTTCAGGGTACTGTGGGGTATAAAATTCGCCATCTGTCCTCTCCAAGAGGCGTACCCTTTCAAGTTTCCTCCTATTACAAGCAGACATGAGAGTGCTCTCTCCGATCGTCCTCCTCGGGACGCTCGTAGGCCTTTTCGCGGCATCCCGAGCTAGCAGTGCCATCTCAAGCTCAGGCTGTCTCTGCACCAGCGATCAACCCTGCTGGCCCTCCGCAACTACTTTCTCCCAACTCCAATCGCAATTGTCCCAACCACTCATCTATCCCCTCCCGACCGCCTCTGAATGCTACCCTGTCTCAGACCCATCCGGGAACTGCACGGATGTCATCACGAACTGGTATGACGGCAACTGGCGCGCATCCCACCCCGGTTCAATGGAATGGGCCAATTATGAGACGTTCATGTTTTCGAACGGGACGATCGACGCATGCTTTTTGAATACGAGCGTCACGGGGATATGTGGGCAAGGTCGGGTGCCTGTCATAGGCGTGGATGCACGTTCGGTGGAGGACATACAAGCGGCAGTGAATTTCGCGATCCAGTATAGCCTGAAGCTGGTCGTCAAGAACACGGGGTAAGTCCATCGTACGCGAGTGCGACTGAATGGCGCATGGTTCGTATCTGATGGCGATGGTGGGTGTAGCCATGATTTCATTGGGCGCAGTGCGGCGCGGGGTGCGTTCATGGTGTGGACGCATAATATGAAGAATATCACGTACGACGACGTGTTCGTGCCACAGGATGGGCCGGAGGACGAGACTTTTCAGGGTCGGTCGGTCGTGTTGAGGGGGTATCTTGAATTTTGTTCGCTGATACGCCTGTTTGTACAGCCATAACGCTCGATGCTGGCGTACAGTGGTTCGAAGCGTATGATGCAGTCAACGAGTATGGCCGTATGATGGTTGGTGGCATCTCTGCGGGTGGTTCTGTCGGTGCCGCTGGTGGATGGTTGGCGGGCGGAGGTCATTCCATGGTGTCGCCCAGCTATGGTCTTGGTAATGTTTTTTGTTGACGATCCTACTGAACACTAAGCTTATCGTCGCATGAAGGCGTCGACAATGCTTTGGAAATATCTGTCGTGCTTTCCACAGGCGAATACTTGACCACGAACGAATACCTGAATTCGGATCTCTTCTGGGCCTTGCGTGGCGGCGGCGGCGGCACATACGGGACCGTGACCTCGGTCACTTATCGCACGTACCCCATGGTCCCAGTCCAGGTCTTCGGATGGCAGGCAAATATCACCAATTCTTCTGCAATGACAGAGGTAGTCGAGGGGCTTTTGCGGTACCAAACCCAATTCACGGATGATGGTTGGGGTGGGTACGGCGGCATATCCAGCGAACAAGTCTATTTCAACTATGCAGCGCCGAACATGACCAACGAGACTGTCACGGCGACAACCCAGTCATGGCTCAACTTTACGGAGTCCTTGGCGCCATATGGGGTCGTGTCTGAGAGCGCAACGCTCTATTACCCTTCTTATTACGATCTCCTTTATGTAGCACTATACAGTGGTGGGATCGGAGGCGGTGACTATCTAGCGATCACGTCGCGCCTCCTATCACGGGACACACTTGCGAATAATTATAGTCAAGTCGCACAGCTGCTCATGAACTGCAGTGCGGTTTTCGAGTGCGTTCTGTTTGCATTTTCTCTGTCTTTGGGATGAGCTGACAGTGGTCCGCGCAGCACCATCGCTGGTGGCAAAGTGAGCCAGTTTAGTCCTGATTCTGCTGGATTGAATCCCGCATGGCGAAATGCGATTGTCGAAGTGGCGTGCGGGCCAAATTGGAACGAGGACACGCCGTCGACGGAGATCCAGGGTGCGATTCAGCAATTAAGAGCATGGATCCAGGCAATGTACGACGTGACGCCCAACGACGGCGCTTACTTGAACGAGGCGCGTCACTGTTTCCATGGCATGTCTGACCGAGTACGTGGTCCACTGACATCCGAAATAGGCGTCTGCGTTCGAGATCGATTGGCAGACGACGTTTTTCGGTGCACATTACGCGACGTTGAAGAGCATCAAGGACAAGTATGATCCGTATCGGTTGTTTGTCGTTCTGGAGGGTGTCGGGTCTGAGGATTGGAACAAGAATTTGACGTGTCGCTATGGATCGTGAAGGATATGCCCCTCCCCCATTTTTTTTGGTCGATGTCGTTCTTTGCGCGTGTTGGATGCTTATCGCCATGGCGGACCCGAGCGTTCGTCTTGTCGAGACCGTGTGTAAAATGATCGTGGTTCCGGTTCGAGCCTCGGGTGCGTTCGAGGGACACGAAATTGGTGGCGAGGGTATGGCCTCGGGGGTAAGTCATTTAGTGTTCTGAGTGGTACTAGTTGACTTATGTCCTAGAGGCACCGCTATGCGAGCCTGGTGGTAACTCAATCTATATAAGATCCTTCCTCTTTCATACCGTCCGTAATAAGTGGCGGTCGTACCAGTAGTCATAGGTTATCACAGGTTTCTTTTTCTTTTGAATCCTAGTTTGTGGGACCCTTGCTGGACAGTATGTACGATGTAATCATCAGAGTATGAAGCCCTTATCACTGAAATCACCATGACAAGTGCATAGTGAGTCACTGAACACTGAGTACTACTGCGTACTGAACGTTGAACGTTGAACAATCCGTAATTTCCGATGTTAACAAGGGCGCGGCGATATCGGCCGCGTCTGCTTGCGAGTTGATTTGATATTGTTTGTGCACGTGACTCAGGATCTGTGCGTCTCTTTCGATTTGGCATGTCCTTTATGCCGAATGTCGTCTCTTGTTATGTCCGTCCAACTCGGTAAATACTTCTACCACACTGCGTACGAAAGGCGATGGTTCAGCGGAGATGTCATGTTGCCAGCCATTATATTTAATTTTACACTGCATTAGACTTTGTCTGTTACATAACTTATTTATTCATGTTTTTTTTTTGCACACGAACACACCGACACGTAAAAGACTTTGCAAGGAAGGTGACGTTCACCATTCATGCAACGAATCACTGAACTACCCTCTTAAAGCTTGTAACACGTGTTTCAAGTCCCTGTTCTTTTTTCTTTTTGCATCTTTGTAGGTTCCGTTCTGCCGGCTGGCCAGTGAGGCCTTGAGGCTCGGATCCAGCGGATTCAGTGGATTGATGCTTGGCGATCCCTACCAGTGATCCCGACGGGAGTGACTCCGCATAAAACCCACCATCCATCATCATCATCATCATCTACAAACTTAGCTGACTCGTTTCAGGGCTGCTCAGCGAGTCCACCCAGTCTGGAATGGTGGATGTTACTTAAAACGAGCCTCACAGCCGGCATCAGTCATTGCAGAAAGGTCCATGGTAGGGCACCTTTTTTTTGCTCGCCGAGTGGTGTCTAGGATGTCGTCATCATTGACCGGCCCCCACAGTGTACATTTGCATTCACAGACTAGACTACATTGAGAACGAA
>JBBPNB010000853.1:0-11578 GCA_038090635.1 Rubroboletus satanas | reverse complement strand
GTCCAGGTTTCAAAATGAAAAATGTGATATGACAAGGTCTGCCCTTAAAGGGTAATGCTGAAGATTCTGATTTTTTTCTCCTTTTGTTCTCTCCTAGATGTTTAGGGTTTTTTTTTTTTGCTTCTCTCTTACTAGCATCTAGAAAAAACCAAGGTACTACATAGTACTATATAGTACTGGTAGTCCCAGTAGACCTCATAGGCTTCCCCCAAGTATATAGCACTATATAGACACTTGATTCTTGCACAGCACTACCATAGTGTGTGTAGCAATCTGTCATATTGGCCAATATTGTTGTGGGAGCAACATGTGCAGAGGTTTTAACCCAAAGGTGACCACTATGGGTGAAATGGACAAGGAAATGCCCAAGAGAAACCACACACAACCTAAGGACAAGCCTAAGCTTGTGATCAAAGAGAGAGAAGTGGAATTCCAAAGCTAGGTAAGTACAAGTGCTATCTACTGACTATATACTACTATACTAACCCTATGCCCTAATGACTAATGAGTCTAGGCCAAGCTAGACCAATGATGTAATGATGATGTCATAGGAATGATTAATAGTGGTGCTCAGGCTGGCAATTATGTGGCTATTATATGGCTATTCTCAGAGTTTGGAACGTGTTTAGACCAGCAGGATGTAGCCATCAGAGTTTGAATATTATGCCTGCTCTTTGCCTCCCCCATCGACGACACTCTGCAAGACTTCAAGCCCTGACTAACCAGCCTGCAGCTATGGCTGGCAGAGGAACTAGTTGAGGATCTATGACCTTGAAGAACACTGTTATTCCAACCCCTCAGGCTACACTGACAATGCCAATAAGGGGTGGTGCTCCTGCCGCCCATGTGAAATGTTGTGCAAGGGGTGGTAAGCCTGAGACTGCATCCTCAAACTCTCTGTCTGCACAGGAGCCTGCATCATCAACCACTGAACATATGAGGAAGTTGGCTGCAAATATAACATGGGAAGGGAGCTGCACGGATCAACTTGTTGACTGGATCACATCCCATATTGCAGGTTGCCACATCCTATTCTATGATTGCTCAGCATCTACTTCAATCACCAAGCCTCCATCTGGAGACAAGCCATCTGGGAAGAACAAGAAGGACGTTGCAGTGGTCATTGCAAAACACATCTTCGGAGATGACCCTGACCACACCACCTCATATGCATCCAATCCTACAAGATATGTCACCTCTGTCATCAACTGTTTTGGCATGTAAGTGTTTCAATGGTTTTTCTTGTAATTTGGACTCATGCCTGTAAATCCAGGCTCAAAACCAAATATTGCAAGCAGCATTCACGGTTGAAAAGCACAGGGAATGGTATTATATCTCACTGTGACGATGATATGGACACCGCCCCCATACAGAATCTTCTCAGTAAGTCTGGAGTTCCTCCCTTTTTAATTTCATTACTCAGTTCTCTCTCTAGAGAACGTTGTTCATGTATTTCCATATTACCAAGCGCTTAATGCCATCTGGAATGGCATTCCATCCTTCAATAGCAAGCTTGTGTCTTCAAAGCCAAAGGTTGATCATGCAGAACATCTTCTCAGCATTGTTGCACCCAAAGCTGGTGGTGTCAATATGGCACCTGAAGCGGAGGATGCCGATATCCAGGATGATTGTTATGAAACCCCTTTTCTTCACACCTTTTTGCCCTTCCTTTCACTTGACTGGTGGCACATGACTTTGGAATCATGTGACCCACCACACATGCTCAAGACCAGTGACCTCTGGCATGTGACTGCACGTGACCCAGACGTGTCTTGACATGTACACGTTGAGCATGCTATCTCTTGCTGATCAGGAACTACCGTGTTCCCCAAGCCATCAAGCATGACTGCTGCTGCAGGTTGCACAGCCAAGTAGACCGCCAATCTCAGTTGAGTCGGCAGCGCTTGCCATCAGTGCTGCCTCATCTGCAGATCGCTGATGGGATCTGATTGGAGATCCCCGATAGACTAAAGAGGCAGACAATGAGAGTCAGAGCTTCCTGATCAGGAAGCACAGCCCAAGAAGCATTCCCTATAAATACAGCTCCACTTTAACACCTCTTTCCTTAGTTTAGTCCACTTGTATCTACAGTGGGATCTTCACTCCTCGAAGCTTCTCCTAGATATTAAGGCAACCCATCAGCTTCTTTTCATTTACCCCTTGCCAGGCTCAGTGTAAGCCTGCAAGTTAGTCTCTGGTCCCTGTAGTGGCCATTGTTTATGACATCTGACTCTACAGTGTTGCTCCTACAACAATGATCAAGGAGTTGTGGAGGATGATGAGGAAGACATTGCTGTGCAGACCGCCAAGGAATTGGATGTAACTATGAACAATGACACCTTCAACAATAGCTTTACCTTTTTCAATAATGATGATCATGTCATGGATGTCAACCTGCCAGTTGAGGTGCCCACTCCCCAGGTACATATGCTTTATCTCCCTCCTCCCTCCTCCCTCCTCCCTATTAATTAATGCATCTTAAGAAACAGGTCACCCAATGTCAGGGGTCAACCCCTTCCAGTGGACAGGCACTCACCACATTTTCCACAGCATCAAAGAGCAAGACACCCATACGAGATGGGTGTAGTGCATTCACAAGGCATAGCCCATATTCACATCCACCCAGCTCTGTAGGCTCAGCAGTAACCAAGGGGACCAGTTTGTCAGACAGCCTTGTGTCATCCACTAAACTAACAATGGCCCATGGTTCTGGGAGCATCTTTGCTACTAAGCTCGAGGAGTTGGATAGGGCAAGTGATGTCTTAGAGACAAATCCAGCTGGTGCTTCATGCAGTGCTTTGTGCTTCAATTATGCGCTACAGAAACAAGAACTCGATATTCAAAAGAAAGAGCTCAGTACCAAGTGGACTAATGCTGAAGCCGAATTTCTGTGCGAGCAGGAGCTCAAGAAGCTTGACCTCAAGTTGAAGGAGTCTGAGAAGTGCTCCCTCGAACATTGTATTGAGTTGTTGAACAAGCAAATGGAATACACATGCACAATGCAACAGTTGACTACCACCGGTCCTGTGCTCCCCAGTCTTGCACCCTTCCCACCCGCCACCCCACCTGCTGCCCCACCTGCTGCCCCACCTGCTGCTCTGCTCACTGCCCCCTCCACTGCACTGCCTGCTGCCCACTTTGACACATATGCAGGTTTCTCTGCCACCGGCCCTTCCTTGGCCCCTCATTTTCAGCTGTACCTGCCGGTTTAATATATCATCCAGATGTTGTTTTTTTGGCCATACTGTTTCATTTTTGCTTCCTCCCCTCCCTGCCTTGCGTTATGTGTCTCAATGTTTCAATGCTTTTTCATTTCGCTCGCATGAATAGGCAGGCATTGTAGCTTGTACAGTATCAGTGTGTCATTCATTTGTCTCATGGAATATGTCCTTTTTGTTCCCTGTTAGCTTTCTGTTACTCTCCATCATTCATAATATATGGCTTGCCCAGCACATTAAATAGCTGGCGCATCAAATCCACATGAAAGAGCTAATCTGGGGAGCTGATAGGAACCTGTACAACCACATTATTGTGGTCCCTGGCAAGATCATGGGCCTCTTGTTGTGCCCAAGGTATCATTGATTCCTTCCCAAGTCTCCTCTTGGACTGAATCACCATGTTGTGCAGAATTAGACAACACTGTACCCAGTGCACTGCATATTCAATGTCCTCTGGTGTCTGAATATGCATCTGGAGCTCTTGTAAGGACTGAAACTGGCCTTTGAGGGCTGCGAATGTGTGTTCAACACAGACACAAATCTAAGTTTTATTTGAGTTCTGGTGGCTGTCACTGACAACAAACAAGCATACCTTTGAAAGGTAACAATTATAAACCTTTTGTGGCCTTGACAATGGCACACTTCAGGTGGCCTTAAATGGCATGGCACACCAAGTTCTTGAAGGGTAAGCACTATCTGCCCAAACCCAATGACCCTCTGGAATTAGGTTTTCTGTGTCCTGTGTGATACATGTTCCTTGAAATGTGTATGCATTGTGCACATTCCCAGGGTGACCCAACCCATAGTCAACAATAAATAAATTGTTCATCATAACAACCACCTACAACTACATCAGCAGTTACTAACAAGGTATTTTTCCCATTTACCTGACAGTTTAATAAATAATTACAGTATCCTTCCTGTCAGTGAATGTGTCCCTGTAGAGTGCTGGTTTCTCAAAAAAGTCAAATGTCAATCCATCAGCAGCAAATACCCCTCCCTGCCAACTCATGCATGTCTTTGCCTCTGTGAATGTACAGGCCAACTCCATAACCTCCAACTCGGCTGCTGCAATATAAACAAAATTGTTGTGTTGATCCAGAATCATGACCATCACCCAGTTTGTACAATTAACTACCAATCCGATGCTGACTCCTGCCCATTGGGCCACATCTTCAGGTGTCACGGCATTTCCGTAGTGACCTGCCCAGTTCAAGAAGATCACAAGTTGAATCGTGATGGGAAGTTGGGGGCGATTTGAGATAGAGTGAAAGATGGGATTGGCACTGATATGATCCAGGATCTCATTGAAAACCTCTGGATCAACACAAAGTTTTTTATGGAATAAGTGTGGCCTGAATTCAGCAAAGTGATTAAGAAGATGTAGCTGCGATGTGCACAACATCGGCTCTGCCACATGCTGCAAAACCCATGCCTTAGAAACCTCGTCCCAAAGCAATTGGATTGTGCCAAGTAATTGGTGATAGCATGCTGCCCTCAAATCCATTGAATTGATTGAGTCAACCAACTCTCCGTTGGATTCTGCATTGAGGAAGGGGGTAACAGGAGTAGGGGGGGTGGGGGGAGTGATAATCAGATATTGCTTGGAATCAAATGAGCTGTCTGAATCTGACTCATCCTTGCCGTCTCGTCCCTGTGGGTTTTTCAGTCATGCTTCTGCAACCTTGAGCTCTAACCAGTTGATTGCCTGTAGCTGTTACGACGCTACTGCTCTCAAGGTGTAAGCCAAGATAGATAACCGTCAAGAATATACTGTAGCAGCGAGTAATCAAAGAGGTACTTGAAGACTCAAGGAGATGAATACACCAAGAAAGCAGGTATATTGCGTAGAATTAGCTGGGGGGCTAAGTTCTATGCTGAGGGGTTTATATACAGGGGAAGCCATGCTACGAGAGGAGAGGATCCTAAAAGGGGAATGGCCTCATGGTATCCTGCAGGCACAGCAACGAGGGGGCCTCATGGTGAGGCTATGCATATCGGAGATTAATAGAGGCAGTGTCGGTCCTAAGAATAGGAAATGAAGAAGGACTGACCATCTGGTAAGAATAGAGTTAGGTTTACACAGGAATATGCTGAGAGATCTAGGGAGATCAACCAGGAAAGAAAAAGGTGGTCCATAGGGGTGGAATGCCCATCCACAATGGTAAGAAAGAGAATTGAATGAAATGGTAACCGCGGAGTGTAGGATAAGGAATAGAGCCAGACCATTGGTTTGTAACAGTAGCAGTATGTTCTTTTCAGACATGCGGGGCATGGTGGAGGAGGCAGACAGGATAGCTAGTGTGCTTCTGATCATCACATCTGTATTGATAGTTTTCATTCCCATTCCAATTAAAGTACTACTCTCTCAGACTTTGCACTTGGTTGTGATTTAGTTGTTTTGTGAAGTTATGTTCACGTGACCAGTAAACACTGGTCTGTTCCTTGGCAGAGCCTCAGCATGGGCAGAGCTTAACCTTGGCCAAAAGATCATAGCTTCATAATAATCTGAAAATAGCCAAAACATAGGTCCAAAATAGCCCAAAATAGCCTATTTGAGCATACCTAATGATGTATGATGATGAAAGGTGATGACAAAGACTAGATGAGGCTGAAGGGGCCAGACTGTGAGGTAATGACTGGGGCAAGATGAGTACAGGGAGCTGGCACAAGTAACAAGCTGAGCTAAGGATCAAAAGGAGAATAAATAACCGAGACACCACGAGATAGATGGGAGAGGCCACGATAAGATATGAGAGATAGTGAATACTACCTATGAATACTGATTGGAAATGAAACACAATGAGCCATGACCTCAAGGAAGTAGCAGAGAGCCTGTGGGCAAGACATGGCGAGAGTGTAGCATAGTGCATACACAGTGTAGTCGTTTCAACAGGGACCAGAGAACTGTCTTGCAGGTGTACACTGAGCCTGGCAAAGTGTGGGAGAAGGAAGCTGATGGAGTTGCCTTAATATCAAGGAGAACTTTGAGGAATGAAGATCCTGCTGTCGATACAAGTGGACTAAACTAAGAAATGAGGCATTAAAGCAGAGACCATATTTATAGGCCCTGCTTCCTGGGCTGTGCTTCCTGATTAGGAAGCTTCAACTCTATTGTTTGCCTCTTTAGTCTATTGATCATTCCTGATCAGATCCAATCTGTGGATCAGCAGATGAGGCAGCATTGATAGCTGATGCTGCCGAAAAACTGAGATCAGCAGGACACTTGGCTATGCGCAATGCAGTAGCAGGCAGGAGTGATGGCTTAGAGAACACAGCTGTTCTCAATCAGTGAGAGAGAGCGTGCATGACATGACAGTGTCGCAACATGTCTGGGTCACATGCTGGAACATGCAGGTTAATGTCAGACCATGCGGGGACAGCAACCAATAAGGTGCCCACGATGACCACAGGAGGAGCATCTTCATTGTGGGCAACAAAGGATTGAGTGACCTGGAGCAAGTTGGTTGCAGAATGGGCAACAAGTGGTGGGGCAGGCTGAGTGGATGTGCCTGGGGTTGCCACATCCAAAACAGAGGACAGGAGTATTGGAGGTAATGACAAGGTTTTCATTGATTTGGGGAGGGGAATGGTCATGGTGAGGGATGGAGATAGAGGGGATAGTCTGAGCTCACTCCATGGCCCCTCTAATGATTGCATTAGATTGGAGGAAATGGTTGCGACAACAGAGGGTACATTAGTGTGAAGGAGGTGCTGCAGCTTCATCCATAGGGTGAGCGAATTGATGGGTTGGTAAGGACATTGGGGCAGAAGTGTAGCAGGAGTTGGAATGGTCTAAGAGAGGAGAGCGGGGGGATTGTTGACTGTCTGTGGCAAGTGGCCAATGTGGAGTTTCAGGACTTCCCGATGGAAGATTGGGTGGAGAAGAAAATGCAAGGGGAGATTGTGTGGTGACTAGAGAGGTGGAGAAAGGGGTAGGGGGTCAAGAGTAGGTGGCAAAAGGTTCTTGGACTTTGGCAAAGTGTTGGTTGGAGGCAGAGAAGTGAGGGGGGATAGGAATGGGAGCGGGGGAATAAGCAGAAGGAGTTGTGACAGATTCCTCATGGATTGAGCATGGATGGATTGGAGGATTGAGGAATGTTGTAGTTGCTTCATTGAGATAGGCAATCTGTTCCACTTGGGAAGCCACTTGAAGAAGGAGTCAGATGATGTGCGAGATTTGTTCAGGGGGATGCAGTTGATGACACGGCAAAACCCTGCCTAGTATAGCAGGTCAAACACCTCATTCTGGAGGGTGGAGAGGGATTCAGCGATAGAAGAGTCATATTGTCCCAACCCATACTGACTGTTGTTCTGGTTGAAGAACATTTGATGCAAATACATTCTTCGGTAGGCATTGATGAGATGGAGGAGAACAATGGAGGTGTGGAGGGGACGATGAGAGGTGAGGAATTCATCAAATGCTAGTGATTGAAGAACAATGATGAATACGAGGCAACAGGCAACAAAACCTATTACAAACCAATGGTCTGGCTCTGTTTCGGAACCCTTATCCAACACTCCGCGGTTACCGTTTTATTTTCCCTTCCCTTTCCCAACATTGTGGACAAGCATTCCGCTCCTATGGACCACCCTTTCTTTTCCTGGTTGATCTCTTTAGATCTCTCCAGTATCTTCCTGTGTAAACCTAACTCTATTCCTTCCAGATGGTTGGTCCTTCTTCGTTTCCTATTCTTAGGACTGACACTGCCTTGTTAATCTCCGATATGTATAGCCTCACCATGAGGCCTCCTCGTTGCTATATCTGCAGAATACCATGAGGCCATTCCCCTTATGGGATCCTCTCCTCTCGTAGCACGACTTCCCCTGTATATAAACCACCCGGCATAGAACTCAGCTCCCCAGCTAATTCTACGCAATATACCTGCCTTCTTGGTGTATTCGTCTCCCTGAGTCTTCGAGCATCTCTTTGATTGCTCACTACTAGTTCTTCGACGGTTATCTATCTTGGCTCACGCCTAAAGAGCGGTAGCGTCGTAACAAAAGAATTAGCTCTTATCTGCCGCACCCGTTACTATACGCTTGCACTACCATGGCACCAGTACCTACAGTCAACATCCCTAGGATCCCGTCCTCTTGGCCGAGGGCGGGCAGTTCAACCTTCATCCCGAAGTCAGAAGGGCCACTGCTCCTATCTGTTACGACACTACCAGTTCTCCTGGTAATGCCAAGAGTAGGTAGTGCGACAAAGTCCTAACAGCAGGCACTCAGAAGTAGCCTTAGTCTTTGAGAGGTCCGTGGAAGGGGAACACCAGGAGATACGTGGTATTCACGTAGAACTAGCTGGGGTGCTAGGTTCTACGATGGGGTCTCTATATACTAGTACAAGTGTACTACGAGGCCAGAGGACCCTTTAAGGGGACATGTCTGGAAACCGGTTGGCACGAGGTAAAGGGGAGTCATACTATGATAACAGAGGAACCTGGATAAGGAGTAATGATGCCGGTCCTCGTGTGGAACATGAGGAGAAACGAGGACCGGAGTAATGGTACATCAATGGAAGTAATAGGGACAAGTCATCAGTCCGAGGCACGGCAGTGCCGGCTGTTTATGGTAGTCAGGAACGGAAGAGTGGTAAGGGAAACGTAGGGGTGGGAGGGAACGAGAATGGGTAGTAATCGTAGGGTGAACGTTGGGTTGTAACAATAGCTCCCCCGTAAGGGGAAAGCATCCTGCTTCCCACAAACTCACCATACGTCTCAATCTCGGTCAGGACCAGATTGATCCCCGGCATTGACCTTGTAATCGTAGGCGTTGGCGGCATCCCATTCTTCCCAGCCCCCTCCTGGTTGGTGTCCGACCACTCTGGGGCAACGGCCAATGAGGTGTCCGCGGCGGCCGCAAGAGGAGCATCATCGATGGGGACAACGGAGGATAGAATGTCCAGGTGCGAGTCGGTTGCAGAAGGGGCAACGAGTGGTGGGGCAGGCGGAGTGAATATGTCCTTCGTTTCCACAACCAAAGCAGAGGACAGGAGTACTGGAGGAGGAAGTGCGGTTTTCATCGGTGCGGGGAGGGGAGCGATCTCGGTGGGGAATGGAGAGAGGGGGGATAGTCTGGGCTCGCTCCATCACTCCACGAATGATGACGTTGGATTGGAGGAAGCGGTTTCGTCAACGAAGGGTGCATTGACACGAAGGAGGTGCTGCAGCTTCCTCTGCAGGGCGAGCGAATTGATGGGTTGGTAGAGACATGGGGGCGGACGAGTAGGAGGAATTCGAGCGGGAGGAGAGGGGTGATCGAGGGGATTGGACACCATCGGGAGTGGTGGATTGGCGAGGGGTGGAGGATTCGCGGGGTAGAGGTTGAGAGGGAGAGGGGGTGGAAGATGGGGATTCGACTGGCGAGGTGGAGAATGGAGTTGAAGGTCGCGGATGGGTGGCAAAGGATTCTTGGGTGGTCTCGAAGTCTTGGCTGGTGGTGGAGAAGCGAGGGGGGATAGGAAGGGGAGCGGGGGAATAGGGGGGCAGTATCGGGGAGGGTTCCCCAGGGCTTGAGCGCGGGTAAACCTCAGGATTTGGGAAGGTCGTCGTCTCTTCATTGAGATAGGCAATCCGCTCCGCTTGGGAAGCCACCAGGAGAAGGGGTCGGATGATGTGCGAGATTTGTTCCAGGGGAATACAGTTAACGATCCGGCAGAACCCTGTGTAATATAGCAGGTCCAACACCTCATTGCATAGGGCAGCGAGGGATTCTGAGAGGGAAGAGTCGTATTGTCCAGATCCGTAGCAGTTGTCGTTCTGGTTGAAGAACATCTGATGCAGGTATGTCCTTCGATAGGCATTGATGAGTCTGGTGAGGACGATCGAGGCATGGAGTGGGCGATGAGTGGTGAGGAATTTGTCGAAGGCTAGGGATTGGAGGACAGCAATAAATACTAAACGTCGGGCGACAAACCCAAATCGGTGGATAGTGACGGGGGGAACTTCGGGAACGGATGTAGGGGGATAGGGAGGATTGGGAAGAGTGATGGCCATCAGTAGTGGAAGGGACAGAAAGATCTTTCTCGTTGACAGAACCAGGAATGGATGCGTGAATGTCGGAGGGTTTCGGTGAGAGAATGAGGAGTGTCAAAGGTAAAGGTTCATCGTAGGAAGGCAAGTTGGGCTGGGGTATAGCCTAGGGTGGAGGGGATATCGACGGGGCGGAGAATGTCTGGAGGAGTAGGAATCATGGGTTAGTCCAGACGGTGTTCGCGTTTATAAGAGTTGAGGGTTTCGACAGAATTAGCAAGGTTTGATGGGGTTCCCAAGTGGCTTCTGATAAAGGGTATCCCTTCCATGCCACTAGATAGCGGCGTCGACGGATGGTGCCCTTGTGACTGACGATGTGACTGATTTCATATTCTTCTTCGGTAGAGATTAGATCAGGTGGGGGACGGGGGAAGTTGGGGCCGTGTTCATCGGTTTCGGTATATGGGGTCAATAGTGAAGCATGGAAGACCGGGTGAATTTTCCAGGAAGGTGGTAAGTTCAGTTGGTAAGCCAGGGCGGAGATTACTTTGTTAATGGCAAAGGAGCCGTGTCGTTTAGGGGACAGCTTTCGATTGGCAGATAGGGGAAGGTTTGTGGCCTCTAGCCACACCAGCTGACCAGTCTTGAATGGGACAAATTTGTGATGCCCCCTGTTGGCCATAACGTTCTGAGAAAGGCTAAGGGCTGATTTGGCCTCCTCACGGGCAGAGGAGAGCTCGGTTAACCAGTCGGTCAGGTGGGGAACAAAGGTCGGTCCGATTTTCGGGTAAGCACGGAGATGATAGCCCATCATGAGGAAGAAGGGGGATTGCTTGGTGGCGGAGTGTACCATGGAGTTATGGTGAAACTCTGCCATTGGGAGGAGGTTAGGCCAGGCCTGTGGTTTTTCTTGGCAGAAGAGGCGTAGGTAGGTTTCAAGCTCTTAGTTGACTTGTTCAATTTCTCCATTGGTTTGAGGATGGTAAGCGGTGGAAAGGGCGACGTCGTAGTGTAATAAGTGAGAAAGTTCAAGAGTGAAGGTCGAGGCGAATTGAGGGCCGCGGTCGGATATGACCTGGTCATGGAGGCCGAAGTGGGGGAATACGTGTTGATAGAACAATTGGGTGATGTCGGCGGCCGAGACACTTTTTGAACAGGGAATGAAAATCACCCCCCAGGTAAGGCCGTGGTCCACCACGACCAGAACGGAATCCAGGGAGTTAACAGGGGGAAGGCTGGAGATAAGATCCATGGTGAGATGCTGGAAGGGGCGGGTGGCAGTGGTGGGAACAGGAGAGAGGGGAGGACGAGTGGGGTGGGTGTTGACCTTGTGCTGTTCACAGGCCGCACACCAGGCAATGAAACGGCGGACGAAGGTGGACATAC
>JBBPNB010000852.1:0-11580 GCA_038090635.1 Rubroboletus satanas | reverse complement strand
CCTAACCTTATTCTTACCAGCCAGTCGGTCCTACTTCTTTCCTATTCTTAGGACCGACACTGCCTCTCTTTATTTCCGCTATGCATAGCCTCACCATGAGGCCTCCTCATTGTCGTGCCTGCAGGATGCCATGAGGCTATTCCCCTTTTGGAATCCTCTCCTCTCGTAGCACGGCCTCAGATGTATATAAACCCCTCGGCATAGAACTTAGCTCCCCAGCTAATTCTACGCAATATACCTGCTTTCTGGGTGTATTCTCCTCCTTGAGTCTTCGAGCATCTCTCTGATCGCTCGCTACTAGTTCTTTGACGGTTATCTATCTTGGCTCACGTCTAGAGAGCGGTAGCGTCATAACATGATCAAAGGGCCGTTTTGGAGGTAGTTCTGTGTTTTCTTTGTCTGCGAAGACGTCCATAAATTGCCAGTACTGTTCTGGCACTTCTGTGGTAATGTGCTTGCTTTCCTGCGCGAGGGTGGTAGAGAGGGTTACCTTCCGGACCGCTTCCGGAAGGACGTCGAACTTTTTGAGCAGCCTAGCTGTGAGTTTGTTATCGACGTCATGCTTGAGGTATCGTAGGAGGTACCATTGTCCAAGGGCTTCCTGCCCGTTTCGCTTCTGAGGGGTGGTCTTTGCTGAGACCGTGAGTTTGCACGTAGACCAGTTGATGATGGGGTTCCTGGCCGTTAACCATGTCATTCCGAGGATGACATTCTGATGCTTTCCGCTAGAGAGTATGAGGAAGTCCTGGTCAGTCTCGTCGTTATCCACCCAGATGTGGAGTCGTGTCTTGAACTTGATCTGTCCCATTCTGTTCTCGGTGCTGTCCACATTGAAGGCTCGACGGGGTTGAGAGAGATGGGTGAGGGGAAAGTTATGCCGTTTGGCGAAGGCATAGTCGACAAAGCAGGCGGTGGCACCGCAGTCGACGAGGGGGGGTGAACACGATGTTCTGGCTAGAGGGGGAAGACAGACTTAGAGAGACGAAGATCGACTTTTCTTCCTTAGGTACAACAACCATAGGGATGGAGGGGAAGTTGGAGGGAGTGGTGAGGTCCTTTTCCCAAGAGTCCGAGGTTTTTCTGATGAGGCAGATTCGTTCCGCCTTTTCTACCGGGGACAGTTTCAAGAGTTTCATGGCAAGTCCGTTCTGGATTGAGCAACGGATCTTGCTGGGGGAGTAGGTTTTGGCCAGGGTGGTGAGGTAGGAGGAGAGTTCATTGACGACCAGGGTGGTCGTTGTGGCGCGATAGTGTTCGGAGGGAGTTTGACTGGGTTTCTTATTCTGGGACGTAGGAGTCTGAGAATGCCATCTGAGGTTCCTTAGGTCCTCATGGTTTTGTACTTGAGTGCTGGCAGCCAACTGCCAGGCTTTTACTGAGGTAGGGGTTGGTCCGACTGCCAATTCCGAGGTGAGGTCATAGGGAAGTCCAGCGACATAGGAGTCACAGAGGGTTTCTTGTTGGGTGATCTCGGAAAGTCTGGCGAGGAGGGCGAACTTGTTGTTGTAGCCGTGGAGGGCTTTTGGCGAAGTGGCCACCATGCTGAGCTTCTTGAGTTCCCTCCGCGTATTCCGAGCGGCGGTGGTGGAGGAGAAGGTCATTCCAAATTCTTGTTCAAATGTTGACCAACTCTGATACTTGGTGGGGTTGCATGCCATCCGGTTGTAGTATCCTTTGGCGAAGACCCGTCCTTGGCCTGCTCCTAAGCAGGCGAGTGCGATTATGATGGCCTCACCTTTGGCCATCTTTCCTTTCCTGAGCTGGTTGTAGGCCTTGATCACCCCAAGCCACCAGTGGCGTCCTCGATTCTTCCCATAAAGTCTTTTGGGAGAGCGTCCCTTCCGATACCTGCCACATGTACTGGGCCCTTCCATTTCCTTGGTGTGGAAGGTCCTGGGCGTGGTGAGGCGGGGGCAGACTTCCTTGGTGAGGGCGATGATGGGGTGGTGGAGATAGCACCTTCCATGCTGTCAGGACCATATCCTAATCTTGGTTTCTTGGAGGATTCCGATCCAGGCTGGTGGAGGGAGACCCTTTTCGATGAAGCTGACAGCGGGGTGGAGGTGGTTGTCTGGAATCAAGGGAATTTGTTTACAAGTCTTCTCATCCTGCTGGATAGGAGCAGTGGCCCTTCCGTCTTCGGGATGAAGGTTGAACTGCCTGCCCTCGGCCAAGAGGACGGGATCCTAGGGATGTTGACTGTAGGTACTGGTGCCATGGTAGTGCAAACATATAGTAATGAGTGTGGCAGATAAGAGCTAATTCTTTTGTTACGACGCTACCACTCTCAAGGTGTAAGCCAAGATAGATAACCGTCAAGAATGTAGCAGCGAGTAATCAAAGAGGTACTCGGAGACTCAGGGAGATGAATACACCAAGAAAGCAGGTATATTGTGTAGAATCAGCTGGGGAGCTAAGTTCTATGCCGAAGAATTTATATACAGGGGAGACCGTGCTACGAGAGGAGAGGATCCCAAAAAGGGGAATGGCCTCATGGTATCCTGCAAGCACGGCAACGAGGAGGCCTCGTGGTGAGGCTATGCATATCAGAGATGAATCAAGGCAGTGTTGGTCCTAAGAATAGGAAATGAAGAAGGACTGACCGTCTGGTAAGAATAGAGTTAGGTTTATACAGGAAGATGCTGGGGAGATCTAGAGAGATCAACCAGGAAAGGTAAAGGTGGTCCATAGGGGTGGAACGCCCGTCCACAATGTTAGGAAGGAGAATAAAAGGAAATGGTAACCGCAGAGTGTAGGATAAGGATTAGAGATTGGAGCCAGACCATTGGTTTGTAATACCTGCCATCTTTTAGGCATATATGAATAATGCCTTTGCTGACTTCATTGCTGAGGGATGGCTTGTTGTCTATATGGATGATGTTCTCATCCACTCTTCCAACCCTACTACCCATCATGAATAGACCCTAAAAGTTCTTCAACGCTTCCAGGAGCAACACCTCTACCTGAAGCCGGAGAAATGCCATTTTGACCTACCGGAGAGCGAATACCTGGGGCTTGTAGTTACCCACAACCACATCAAAATGGACCCCACTAAGCTAACCACTATTGAGGACTGGAAGGCCCTGACCACTATTTCCACCCTTCGTTCTTTCCTTGGATTTTGTAACTTTTACCACAAGTTTATCCCAGCCTTTTCTGACATTACTTACCCTCTCCATAATCTCACCAAGACGGGTACCCTTTGGCGGTGGGGAACTGACCAGGAGTGCACTTTCCATACCCTCAAGAATGCCTTCCTCCACCAACCTGTTCTTCACACCCCAGATCTTTCCCACCCCTTTTTTGTTATGACCAATGCCTTCCTGTCTGAGGCTGGTGGGGTACTCATGCAGAAAGACAGCAATGGTGATCTCCATCCATGTTCTTACATCTCCAAGTCATTCAGCCAGGCTGAATGCAATTATGATATCTATGACCGGGAACTCCTCACTGTCATCCTTGCCCTCCAGGAGTGGCAACATTACCTTTGTGGCACTGGCCTTCCTGTCTCCATCCTCACCGACCATAAAAACCTCTTGTATTTTAAGGAGCCCCATAAGCTCTTCCATCACCATGCTCACTGGCAGATGTTCCTCCAGGATTACAACCTCACCTTCTCCCATGTTCCAGGCTCTCAAATGGGCCTTGCCGATGGTCTCTCCTGTCATGACGTTGTTGACACTTCCAGTGATAACACTGCACTCCAGCTCCTTCCTGATTCTGTCTTCTCCCACTCCCTTGACCTCGCTATTGTCAACAAGATTGCTGCCTCCTCCCGCTCCAACCCCTTGGTTGCTGATGCCCTCACCACTATATCCCTTGGTACCAGTCTGTTTCCTCACACTCACCCTAACAATTGGTCCTTCAATGACACCAACCTCACCTTCCAGGGCTGTCTTTATGTTCCCAAGTCCTGTTGCTCCTCCTTGGTCTCTTCCATCCATAATGTTCCCCATGGCAGCCATGCCGGTGCTGCTCACACCCTCACCCTCCTGTCTCATGACTATTGGTGGCCCAGAATGTCCACCTTCATCCGCCGGTTTGTTGCCAGATGTGCTGCTTGCCAGCAGCACAAGGTTAACACTCACCCTACTCGTCCCCTCCTCTCCCCCATCTCCACCACTGCCACCTGCCCCTTCCAACACCTGACCATGGACCTTATTTCTGGCCTCCCCTCTGTGGGACCCCTGGACTCTGTTTTGGTCATGATGGACCATGGCCTTACCTGGGGGGTGCTTTTCATCCCATGCTCTAAAACCATCTCTGCTGCAGATGTAGCCCAGTTATTCTATCGACATGTCTTTCCCTGTTTCGGTCTCCACGACTGTGTTATCTCAGATAGAGGCCCCCAATTCGCCTCTACTTTTGCTCTAGAACTATCCCACCTACTACATTACGATGTCACCCTCTCCACTGCTTACCATCTCCAAACTGATGGCGAAACTGAATGAGTCAACCAAGAACTAGAAACCTACTTACGTCTCTTCTGCCAGGAGAAACCTCAATCCTGGCCAGATCTCCTGCCAATGGTGGAATTCCATCACAATTCTATGGTGCACTCAGCTATAAAGCAAACTCCCTTCTTTCTTATGATGGGCTACCATCCCCAAGCCTATCCGAAAACTGGACTGACCTTCGTTCCTCACCTTGTGGATCGCCTATCTGAACTCTCCTCCGCTCAAGAGGAGGCCAAATTGGCCTTAGTACTCTCCCAAAACCTTATGGCCAACAGGGAATGCCACAAGTTTGTCCCATTCAAGATGGGTCAACTGGTATGGCTCAAAGCAATAAATCTTCCCTTATCTTCCAATCACAAACTCTTCCCTAAACGTCACAGCCCCCTTTCCATCAATAAAGTAATCTCCACCCTGGCCTATCAACTGAACCTACCACCCTCCTGGAAAATACATCTGGTTTTCCATGCCTCCCTACTAACCCCTCACATCAAAACAGATAAACATGGCTCCAAAATGTGGAAGAAGAATACAAAATTAGCCACATCATCAGTTACAAGGGAACTGCCCACCATCACCATTATCTAGTGGTGTGGAAGGGTTATCCATTATCTGAAGCAACTTGGGAAACTAAGTCCAATCTCATGAACTCCACTGATACCCTCCATGCATATAAGGAGGAACATCGTCTGGACCAATCCATGATTACCATCCCTCCTGACCCCCTCCATCCAGCCGATATTCCTGCTGCCCTTGGTTACACCCCTGCTCAATTAGCCTTCCTTTGATGAACCTTTACCTTTGATACTCCTCATTCTCTTGCCGAAACCCTCCAACACCCTCACATCCACCTCTGGTTTTGTCAATGAGAATGATCCTTCTGCCCCTTCCATTACCAATGGCAATAACCCTCCACTCCCCTCCTTACCCTCCTACTTCTGTCCCTGAAACTCCACCAGTCACCATCCACCAATTCAGTTTTGTTGCCCATCACCTTGTATTCATCGCTGTTCTTCAATTACTAGCATTTGATGAATTCCTCACCTCCCATCATCCTCTCCATGCCTCCATCGTTCTCCTCCGTCTCATCAATGCCTACCGAAGAATGTACCTGCATCAAATGTTCTTCAACCAGAACAACAGTCGATATGGATCAGGACAATACAACTCTTCCATCACTGAATCCCTCTTCTCCCTTTGGAATAAGGTATTGGACCTGCTATACTACGCAGGGTTTTGCTGCGTCATCAACTGTAATCCCCCTGAACAAATCTCACATATCATCTCACCCATTCTCCAAGTGGCTTCCCAAGCAGAACAGATTGCCTATCTCAATGAAGCAACTACGACATTCCCCAATCCTCTGATCCATCCATGCTCAATCCATAAGGAATCCGCCATGACACCTTCCCCTTATTCCCCTGCTTCCCTTCCTATCCCCTCTCACTTCTCCACCTCTGATCAATGCTTCGCTGAAGTTCAAGAATCTTTCACCACCTACCCTTGACCCCCCACTCCTTTCACCACCTCTCCAATCGCTGCTCAATCTCCCCTTGCCTTCCCCTCTCCACCCAGTCTTCCATCCGGAAGTTCTGAAACTCCTCATCAACTGCTTGCCACAGACAGTCCACAGTCTCCTCGTTCACCCCTCTCAGATCACTCCAACTCCTCCTACTCCTCTGCCCTGATGTCTTTACAAACCCATCAATTTGCTTGCTCTGCGGATAAAGCTGCAGTGCCTCCTTCACACCAACGCACCCTCTGTTGTTGCAACCATTTCCTCCAATCTAACGCCATCATCAGAGGGGCCATGGAATGAGCCCAGACTATTCCCCCTGTCTCCATCCCTCACCATGACCATTTCCCTCCTTGAATTGATGAAAACCTTGTCATCACCTCCGAAACTCCTGTCCTCTATTTCGGATGTGGCAACCCCAGCACATCCGCTCTGCTTGCCCCACCACTCATTGCCCATTCTGCAACCAACTCACACCCAGTCACTCAATCCTTTGTTGCCCACAACGAAGATGCTCCTCCTGCAGACGCCGTGGGCACCTTATCAGCTGCTGCCTCCGTGTGGTCTGACATCAACCAGGTGGAGAATGGGACAAATGGGATGCTGCAGATGCCTACAACTACAAAATCAATGCCAGGGATCAGTCTGGTCCTGACTGAGATTAGGGACTATGGTGAGTTTGTGGGAAGCAGGATGCTTTCCCCTTATGGAGGGGCTATTGTTACAACCCAGCAATCCCCTTACAATTACTATCCCTTCTCGTTTCCTCCTACCCCGTTGTTCTCCTTACCATCCTTCCATCCTTAGTTACCATATGCAGCCAGCACTGCCATGCTTCGAACTGTCAAGTTAAGTTCCCTTCTTTTGTAACCTGTACCACTACTCTGGTCCTTGTTTTATCTCATGTTCTACATGAGGACCAGCATTACTATTCTGCTACCACATGTTCCCATTATCTCTTATCTTCACATGCCCTTAGTTCTACCTTGTGCCAACTGGTTTCCAGATCGTTCCCCTTTAGGAATCCTCTGGCCTCGTAGCACACCTGTATCAGTATATAGACCAAGAGCATAGAGCTTAGCTCCCCAGCTAGTTCTATGCAATATATCGTCATATCTTCTGGTGTATCCCTCTCCCAGATCTCTCTGAGACTTCAGGCTACTCCTAAGTGCCTGCTGCTACGTTCATTGTTGACTATCTATCCTAGTTTATGCTAGGAGAGCAGTAGCATCATAACACCTCTGCAACTCTGTCCCATATCTCCCACACTCCCTTAGCCTGTGTTGGATACTGGCAAAGTTCTCTTTTGATGTGATTCCAGAGGTGTTCAATAGGATTGAGGTCTGGAGACTGTGATGGCCAGTCCAGAAGAGTGATATTGTTGCCCTCCATCCATTCCTTGACCCTTTTGGAGATATGCTTGGGATCATTATCCTGCTAAAGAATGACATCCTTCAGAGAAATTCCACTTTCCTCCATGTTGGGCAGTAAGTTGTTCTCCAAGATGTCCACATACTGCTCAGCATTCATCCTCCCCTCAACCTCTGCAAGTCTCCCCACACCCTCCCAACCCATACAGCTCCATATCATAATGTTTCCTCCACCAAACTTCAGTGTATCCTGGACCTTCCTCTCAATCAACCCATCTCCAGCCTTTTTCCACATCCACTGCCTTCTATCTGATGCAATCCTATTGATTTTAGTCTCATCTGACCAGATGACCCTCTTCCAGTCCTCCACAGTCCACTTCTTATACTTCAAAGCAAAGTGCAAGCGCTTTTTCCTATGCATTGCACCAAGCAATGGCTTTTTCTTCTTTACAACACCCTTGAATGAATTCTTCCTAAGGATTCTTCTGACTGTTTCTGAGCAGATGGGATTGGTGATGATGGTGTTGATGTGTTTGGTGGCTTGAACAGCATTGGAAGCCTTGCCAGTAGTGATTTGAGTAATAATAGATTATTGAGAGTGAGTAGAAAGCTTTGAAGGATGTCCAGAAGAAGGGACCAATCAATTAGGAAGCATGTCCTGAAGTACTCTGGATGCAGTAGATCTGCCAACATCAGCTCTGGAGGTAATCTGGTAAATAGAAAGACCATTGGAGGCAAGAGAAAGAATATTTTGCTTCTACACAGAGGATATGGGATGCATTGGAGAATTGTGGAGTTCTGAGAATATTCATGTTGGTTAAATAGCTTGACTATAGGTCCCATGACAGATAACATCACCATAGCAACAATCTGTTGAGAGTTGGTTGCTGTAGAAACAGTGAAGCATCAGATTCTGATAGGTCTGAAACACACTCACATAATTGTCCCAATGAGTGTTAGTTTTGAATTGTATGTATCTCCATGGTTACCAATCTGAATTACATAATCCTTTTACCCACACTTAGCCCTGAGTAAATGCTTCTATTTATACACCAAGACCCTGTTGATATTTGTTTACGTGTCAGAGTTATTTAATAAACAATCAAAAAGTGCAAAACATTGGAACAATTTTGTGAGTCACTGTACAGTAGCTGCAACTCATGCTGCAAAAGATATCATTTGGCTTTGTTGCCTCATCAGCGAGATGTTTTGTCCACTCAAATCACCCACTACCCTTTATTCCAACAATCAGTCCACTATCACCTTGACAAGGACAGTAATTACCATGCACACACAAAACATATAGACATCAGGTATCATTTCATTTGTTTTACCATTGACAATGGATCTATTCATTTACTTTACTGCCCAACCAAGGACATGGTTGCTGATATCCTTACCAAGGCCGTTCCTTCTGTAAAAGCTAAACATTTAGCATCCGAACTAGGACTCCACTCCGTTTGAGAGGAAGTATTGAATTTTCATTCATAGCGTAGTCTAGTTGCTTAGCTAATCCACACATTGTATTTGACCTTTTGCTTAGTCTCATTGCATCTCAGCTGGCTATTATACAGTCCACTGAGGTGAGATACTCCACTTACACTCATTATACACAATACTCACATATCCCTATAGTATATTATTTCCTACAGGTGAATACACTAGTTGGCTATTATACAGTCCACTGAGTATATTATTTCCTACAATGTATTGGTAACGTTGAAAATGAATCTACTTACTTTGAAATCCAGAGTGCCGTAGTCTTCTGCACAGTGGTGGATCAACTCCAGGACCCCATGAGGTAGTACCTGCTGTTACAACCCAATAATCCCCTTATGATTATTACCCGTTCTTGTTTCCTCCCACTCCCACTTACACCTTACCATCTTTCCGTTTCTGACTACCATAAGCAGCCAGCACCACTATGCTTCGGACTGATGACTCGTTCCATATTACCTTCATATGATGTACCACTATACCGGTCCTCGTTTCACCTCATGTTCTACATGAGGACCGGCATTATTATTCCCCATCCAGATCTCTCTCTTATCCCAGTATGCCTCCCTTTTACCTCATGCCAACCGGTTTCCAGACGATTCCCCTTAAGGGATCCTCTGGCCTCGTAGCACCTCTATACCAGTATATAAGGACCTGGCCGTAGAACTAAGCTCCCCAGCTAGTTCTACGTGAATACCACATATCTTCTGGTGTTCCCCTCCGTGGATCTCTATAAGTCCCTAGGCTACTTAGGAGTGCCTACTGCCAGGTCCTTTGTTTAAACTATCAACTCTTAGCATAACGCAAGGAGAACTGGTAGCGTCGTAACAAAAGAACTAGCTACTTTTAAACCGCAACCCTACTACATCGTTGCCCACCATTTCCAACCTACAGGAAATTCTCCAGGATCCTACCCTCTCGGCCGAGGATAGACAGTACTACCTACATCAGTTAAACCAAGAAAGGGCCGCTGCCACTATCAGGCAGAACGAAGCATCCTGATCCCGTTGTTCTCGAGTCATTGCTCCGCCGTCGGATTCCTCTGATGAACATTTCGTCTCCCCTTCCCCTACCCCTACCAGACAACCGGGTCCCTCATCTACCTTTAACCCTACCTGATCCATAAAACCACCGTCTCCTTCTCAACCCAACGTCCACCTACCCGGACCAGATTCTGACGATGACTACGACTCCAACACATCTGACGATATGGGAAAAGAAGCCCTTCCCAAAAACCTTTCGGGAAAAATTGAGGATGCCAACTGGTGGCTCAAGGTGGTGAAAGCCTACAACCAAATTAAGTTGGCAAAGCTGACGCCCGGAGAGGCAGTCGCTATTGCCCTTGCTCGAATGAGTGAAGGACAAGGGAAAATCTTTGCCGAAGGATATTACAACAAACTTGCTGAAGACGCAGCTATCTATCAAAAGTGGGAAACCTTTGAAAACGAGTTCACCGCCACCTTCTCCTCCAAAGACGAAGCAAAGGATGCTTGTTGATGTCTGAAGGCAATCAGAATGGGTTCAATCTCTCCTGAAGCCTTAAAGAACTACAATATCAAGTTTTCCCTCTTATCCGGGCTCTCCGGTATCAGTCAGACGGCAGTCCTGTGCAACTACTACGTCCCAGGACTCCCTTACGAACTCACCTCTCACCTCGCCGTTGGAACCACACCAACAACCCTTCAAGGATGGCAAATGGCGGCGTCCAACCAAGTACAGAACTACGAAATGCTTCGTGACCTTAAGAAGGGGTCTTACCACTCTCCCTGAAACGATCCTAATGCTATGGATGTCGACCGAATCCGCCTGACCGGACCAGAGCGTGCCCGCCACAATCGCAAGCGAAGATGTTACGTCTGCCATAAAGTGGGATGTTCCAGCTGAAACCACCCAGGCCACCCGGCCTATAAACCTAAATCCTCTTCCCCACCTGAGAAAACCCATACCATCCAAACCATCCCAGACACATCTGATGACCTTGACACCTATATCTCTAAGCTGGGACCTACCACTGATCGGAAGGAAGTATTATGTGTTCTAAAAACCTGCTATGATGAGGATGCTGAGGAACTCCACGCCGAGTCAGGAATAGAGGAACAGGTCAACCGGGTGGTAGTGGACTCGTATTTTTGAAACGGAAACTCGGGACAACGTTGAGTTCTCCATCTTTGCCCACTGTAATTGTACCTAAGAGTGAGAAATCAATATTTGTTCCCCTTTCCATCACTTCCTTGGGCAGCAAAAACGTTGTATCCACCCCCGCCTTGATCAACTGCGGGGCCACTGCATACTTTATCGACTATTCCTTTGCTCGTCGACATCATCTTCCATTAACCAGACTATCACAACCTTGCATTGCATACAATGCAGATGGCACCGAGAACAAAATGGGACATATTAAGTTCAAAACCTGTCTTCACATCTGGATCGACAATGATGAAGAAGACTGGGACTTCCTCGTCCTCTCCAGTGGAAAACATCAGAATGTTATTCTTGGAATGTCTTGGCTCACTGAACGAAATCCCTCCATCAACTGGACTACTCGTTCTTGTTACAAACCAATGGTCTGGCTCAACCCCTATCCTACACTCCGCGGTTACCGTTTTATTTCATTCTCTTTCCAACTCTGTGGACAGGCATTCCGCTTCTATGGACCACCGTTTCCTTTCCTGGACGATCTCTTTAGATCTCTCCAGTATATTCCTGTGCAAACCTAACTCTGTTCTTTCCAGACGGTCGGTCC
>JBBPNB010000851.1:0-11584 GCA_038090635.1 Rubroboletus satanas | reverse complement strand
CAGATAAGAGCTAATTCTTTTGTTATGACGCTACCGCTCTCTAGGCGTGAGCCAAGATAGATAACTGTCAAGAATGTAGCAGCGAGTAATCAAAGAGGTACTCGAAGACTCAGGGAGACGAATACACCAAGAAAGCAGGTATATTGCGTAGAATTAGCTGGGGAGCTAAGTTCTATGCCGAGGTGTTTATATACAGGGGAGACCGTGCTATGAGAGGAGAGGATCCCAAAAGGGGAACAGCCTCATGGTATCCTGCAGGCACGGTAATGAGGAAGCCTCATGGTGAGGCTATACTTTAGCGGGAATGAAGGAAGGCAGTGTCGGTCCTAAGAATAGGAAAGAAGAAGGACCGACCATCTGGTAAGAACAAGGTTAGGTTTGCATAGGAAAACACTGGAGAGATCTGAAGAGATCAACCAGGAAAGGAAAAGGTGGTCCATAGAAGCAGGACGTTCGTCCACAATGTTGGGAAAGAGAATGAAACGAAATGGTAACCACGGAGTGTAGGATAAGGGTTTAGGGAATAGAGCCAGACCATTGGTTTGTAACAACCTTGAGGTCCTCAAGTTCAGACCAGCAACTCTTGTCAGTGAGTAGCCAATTGTCAATTGAGAAAGCAGACATGTCTGAGATGCACATTAGAAGTCATCTTTGCAGAGAATAAGATAATGTGCTTACCAACACCATTTTTGCTATCTGAACTTGAAGCAGTGTTATCTCTGCTCTCTGAACCAATGGGTTCAATGGTTGTTCCCCCTTCATCAGCATCACGAGGCTAAAAGCAATGGAGGACAAGTCAGCAATGTAATTCAGTGCTGAGTCATCTACTTACTGTACCTCAAACAATATGTGCTTAACTTTGATGTGCTGTCCCCCAACTCCTCCAGCAAGAATGAAACCCTTGCCAGGTTGATATTCTGGAGTGGTGATCTTTTCCTGCAGCAGACAGACGTTACCCATAACATTCTTAAAGTCGCCTCGCATGGGCTGCATGCTGGGCTCCTTGACTGTGCAAGAAGGTTTCACATTTGCAAAGTCCTTCCAAACCTGGGACAATTTATGGTACCCTGCATCAGACAACAGCCAGAAATCTCAGTCAGAGATCTGTACAACAGCAGAGAGTGGAGCCAACTCAAAACCATCCTCCAGTGGGGGGATGGGCTCTTCTCTGCTGCCATGTCAGCATTGGCACCATCACTGTCAGTGGCATTGTCGTCGTCAGTAGCATTGTCACCATCAGTGGCACCATTGCCGACAGTGGTGGCAGGTGGCTTAACAGCCAAGCAATCAGCATGACCATCTCACACCCAATGCATGTTGTTGATGATAGCCTTGTCACCCAAGTAAAACTCAGAATCAACAAGATTCTTCTGAATAGCAACAAGCTGTGATGGTAAAGTGTAGAGGGTAGGCTGTAATGGGTAAAAGATGGTAGGAGCATTAATAGGAGACTTGACAAAATGAGAGGTTCAGAGAGAAAGCACTGGAGTAAGTGAACAAGAGGGAGATGAAAAGAGAAGACGAAGATGGGTGGGGAGAGTTGGGAACTGGAGGGTGGGTTTTTATAGGTTTTTGGGAGGGTACTGTTTGCATAAGCAACAGAGAAAAAAGGGTGTACAATGTGGGACGGTGCCAATGAGGATATGCACCATTTGCTTGAATTTTTTTTCACCATTAATACCAGACTGCTCATGATGTCAGGTTCATTCAAGTCCAACAACGAAAAGTTCACTCTCCTGTCTTAGCTTGGAGTTAAAGCAATCCTCACACATCTTAAAGCAGTGCTTACATTCAGCAGGGAGCAGCAAAAAAGCAAAGAACTTCTTCTCTGGCACATTATACATCATGCTTCCACTGCAGACCTTCATTTCCTGCTAGAGGCTGGTAAAGAGAAGATGTCAGAGGGGACCAGGCAGAATCTAGACAAGAAACACAAACGGACAGATGAAGTCAGCATATGGCACACTGCACAGAGACTGGAAGAGGACATAGAGGACCTGGTAGATGTCACAGCCAACAAGGGCTATGAATCATCAAAATTTCTGGAAGTCCCCACCGATGAAGAAAGAAAGAATTGCTATGCAGAGTTCTATTGAGCAACCTCCAATGACGCTGTCAAAATGGGAGTCTGCAGCATCTGTGCACAGTGTAGGAGTCAGTAACTCCTTACAAGTGCAACCCTCCTTCATATTCCAAGCTCCACGCCAAGCATCCGATCTGTATCCAATCTGACTTTAGTCCAGTCCGAGGTGAGCATTTCTCTTATATCTGTACCATACTTTTGTATCCGAGCCTTCATTCCAGACTTGGACACAACTGGACACAACTGGGCCATAAAATCCCAGTCTATCTTCTTGTAGATGTCACCTTATGGCTACTTTCGTCTTTCTCAGACTTCCCTTTACCTTAGAGACTGCCACAACTACATGGATCTTAGATCTGTAGTTAGCTTCCTTGATAGTTGACTTACAAAGTCCTGGGATTTGCCCAGACTATAAAATGATGTACCTGAGATCGAAATACCTATCTTGTGCACTCGGCACTTAATCACCCGGTTTTATCTCTCGTCACAAGTCTTATTGTCATCCTCATCATGGTCCTCGTCCTTGACCGCTTTCTCCGACATTTTGATTCCAGTCCTTGTCCTTGACCACTTTCTCCGAACATTTTGATTCCAGTCCTCGTTCTTGACTGGAATATTTGTTCATCTCACGCTTTCATCTTGGATTTGTCAATCCATCAACACATTCATTTCAGACTCCACTCGGGATCATTTTTCCTTGCTGAGGCCACTTGTAGCTAACCCTACTCACTTCTTCCCTATACAGAACCCCTTGGGACGAGTCTTACTCACCCATTTACCTACACCCCTAGGTCACCTCGACCCATTTTACTGTTTTACAACAGGAGTGCAATATCATAGCTGATGAACTCCTCGAGATTCAGCTTCACTATATTCCAAATGGCAGCCATCTTGTGCTGACAAAACCACACCCTGCACATCAGTTATTTGATGGAAAACTCCTTGAGCTGGCTGGTGTTAGATTCATTGACAACAAACTGTTCATTTCCATCTGTCATTCTTGCCTTGAACAATTGCAAAGGCCTGGTGAGAAACCACCAAAGTACTCACTGGCAAATTGGCTTTGGATTGGTCCTATACCTTGGCAATTGCAGGTCTTGACTTTTCCTGAACAGCTCTTGATCGCACTCCTCTACTCTTGTGTAGATGTTTTCAAGCTCTTCCCCAAGTGGTACCATGGAGTACGAAATGTGAATGGACTGCAGCATGCCATGTGTGGTAACATCAGCACATACAAACTCAATGTGGAGGGCATCACCTTAATGGTGGAGGGTAGATTGATGCCACAATACCCTGAAATCCTGGCCTCATTGATTTCAGTTACATTCATTGGACTAGGAGACCTATTAAGGAGTTGGATTCATTCAACTTTCTGTGTACAATGACAGGTTGTATTCGAGGCACTGCAGTGGCTGAAAGAGAATAATTGATCATACTATGGAGATATTGAAATCAGTTCACCTTGAATTGAGAGTCTACCAGAAGATGATGTACCAGAAGAAGTGACCACTATCATCCAGCAATCCAATGATGTCGGAGTTATTGATCAGGAAAGTGATGGATATGTCCCTCAAGATGACAACAAAGGTCAGTACAATCCATTGTGCTAGCCAGAAAATGGTCTTATTTGTATTTGATACAGTGATGGTCAACAATCTTGGTGACATAACACAGGACCTGTGGGCTGATGCCAGCAGCACATCAAGTGGTGAGGGGGTCAACAAAGGTCAGTTGTTGTATTCTGGTCACAAAAAAACAGGCATTAATGAGCTTGTTTAGGATCTGATGTCATACCTATCCAAGTTTCTGGTGCAATTGACACCAACATGTCAAAATTAACTGCAAGTGAGCTGATGGCATGGGGGCTCGCAAATATGTGAAAAGAAGGAAGAAAGGGAGGTTATGCTGTCAGGCATGGTCATCATCCAGTCAATGATTTCCACAACAGAGAACAACATGGAGGAGATGCAGAGAATGGGTCTGATCTCAAGCCATCAAACTTCTTTGAACAGGCATTCCCAATCCTCTATCCATGTGGCAAAGGGGAAATAGAGAGTAATCAAGAAGTCCCAGTTGACTTCTCCAAACATGTCAAGTGGAGTCTTCAATATCATGATCGGCGGTTTCATAGACACAAGACCTTTCCATTCATTTCATTCGGAATACAGCAACACTGTCAAGTTCTTTCATCAGCATGCCTTCAGATGCAAAGAAAGACCTTTGATAGAGATGCTCACCTATTATCAACCATCACCATCAAAAAACTCCAGGCAGCACAAGAGGAAGAGGAGAAGGGACAACCAATCTCTGACCCCACCATTCAGCTGCTGTGCCAGCATATATATGTCACAGGAAGCTGTGTTACTGGATCTGATCAATTACATATGTTATCAGTTAAGAAGTCAAATTTGGGTGACATTCATTATGTTGAACCCACCTAGTCTGTGGATCACCATCAACCCTTGTGACCTTCACAATCCAATCACTCAGGTCTTTGCAGGAAAGAACATTGATCTTGATGAATTTGATGCAAGACTCATGCCATCAAAGGAGAAGTGGTCCCTGGGATTACCATCCATGCCCATTGCAACAACGATGGGAAACTTCTTACCAATTCATGTGAAACGGTAAACATATCATTCTACATCACAGACTACCAGATCAAAGGGCAGAGCAAATCCTCCTTCATGTCAGCAATTCTTGCCAAGGGATTTGCTTATCATATTCAATGGAAATCATACCAAGATAACCTGCATGATCAACAGTGATTGCTTTTGTTTTGTTTGATCCATACCATAAACTGTGAGCAAGAGTTGGCCGTGCCAATGGTTATGTCATATCTAATGGGATGGGGGAACACTTACCATTCACACCATTATACAACCATTTATTGGTCTTCTTTTGTCCAAGAGCTGTTGAAGGTGTTTCCTGGACTGCAAGAGCAGAGTATCAGCATCATAGAGAAGGGAGAAGGACAGGACACAGACATGAGGTAGCTATTTTATTCATTTGAATCCCAGATAGCCTGACTCACCAATGCCATCACAGCACAGACTCGGACAGGAGGGGTGACCTGGATAACAATAGAAAGGGGTTCCCAGATAACTCAGACCAACAAGAACCCGATGGCAGACAATTTGTGGAGAGCAGGAAGAATAAGAACGACACTTAGGATGAGGTAAAGTCCAATTTTAATGTACCTGTAGAATTTTCATTGCTGAAGAAGCATGTGAAGGAGCCAGGAGAGCATGAGATGGTGATACTGAACACTGATGCACATGGAAGAGTGTTGTTGAAGTGTTGAGTGACCAACTATAGACTCCATGGGGAAGCTCTCAGCAAGTTGAATGTTATCGACTTCTTTATCAGTACTTACGAAGTCTAGGACAAATGAACAGAACAACACTATTGACAATGATCTATCTGACTTGTCACATGCACCATGATGCGGATGTCCCCATCATGACTGTGTCCCTTATCTTCCAGAACATCCTAAGTTCAAGCACAAGCATAGAGTGATATCCAGTGAACATTACAACAACCTTCCTAACTGTATTGGCTGCTACTTTCCTCATAGTGATGATCCTGATGAGCAGGATTTCTATTGTGCCTCAATGCTCATGCTTCTCAAACCATGGAGAAGAGTAAAAACTGATCTAAAATTCCCCACACAAACCTGGGCATTGGCCTTCAATTCTTTTCTCTCTATTGCTCCTCAGCGCATTTCTCACATTCTCTCCAGAATACAATACTTCCATAAATGTTGATCATCTGCTCAACAACAGTCTCCTAGTCAATGAAATTCAAGTTCAATCCAGGTTGAGGATGCTGGATCAGGCAAGCTGGATCTGGAAGAAGATCATGATCCAGGACAGGAAGCAAAGAGACCACTTATGGAAGAAGGACTTGCCCAACTCATCACATTGCAAATACCCTGGCGAGAACAACTCCATGGATGTCTGGCTGTGGAGGCTGCTAATCTTGCCAAAATATTTGTTGCAACAGAACAGCCCCCCTGGTTGAGCTTAGATCAGGTCATGGAAGTTGCATAGCAGATGATATGTATGCCTGAAGGTGACAACCTGGCGACTTTGCAGTCCAGTGCAGTCCATCCTGCAACTCAACAGGACATTGAAAATCTACTTCTATGGAAGCAGCAGATGACGCAGGACATCAATAATCAAAATCAAGGGATGGATGTGCCAGTCACTCATACTACCCACAGTGACCAAGACAGTGGGAACATCACTCAGCTCAGCATTCCAGGGACTTCAAATGACCCACAAGGTCTGGCTGTCTGGAACCTGTATACACCTGATTCTGAGATGTCAGAAGCATCACTGATGCCTGTTAATCCATCAATGCTGTGCTATAACTAGTTCTGTGCCTATGACATCATTACCTGGCATCTCAACCAAACTCTGGCCAGGAAGGACATTCCTCCTCTGAGAATGTTGATCCACAACAAGGGTGGAACAGGGAAGTCCAAGGTGATCCAAACTGTGACAGAGTACTTTGCTCAATGAGGAGTGAAGTACATGTTGTTGAAAGCTGCATACACCAGAGTAGCAGCATCTCTGATCAATGGTAAAACCACCCACACCATTGGCACGATTTCAAGTGGAAGCGATGACAAGAACAGCAAGGAGTCACTGAGCGCTGAAGCAAGAGCAAAGCTCCAAGCACTCTGGAAATTCATTCAATACCTGATTATTGATGAGACCTCAATGATTGGAAAGAAATTCCTCGCATGGTTGTTGCACAACATAGTGATTGGGAAGATGGTCAAAGGCAAGTCACCATTGGCTCACTCATTCAGAGGCTTGAGCATCATCAAATGTGGGGACTTTTTTCAATTCCCCCCAGTCACAGGAGGCAAAAAGGAAGCATTATATTATCCAGTATCTGCAACAGAAAAAAATGAGAGAAGTAAACTAGAACATCTTATCTACAAGGAATTCATAGCTGTCATTACTCTAAAGAAGCTGATGTGCGTTGTTGATGAAGTATGGCAAGGCTTCCTACAGCATCTTCGGTTTGGTTGAGTTCAAGAATGTCATGTCTGAATGCTGCACACACTCTTGGTCACACATCCAACATGCATAGAAACAGAGTTCAGCTCTAAGCCATGGAATGAAGCAGCATTAGGACAACATGGACGACATACACACTACAGCATTTACCAATGTCATGCAGAGGACATGATCAAGGGCAAGGCTCTTATCCTTGCCGAATGCTATGCTGTTGCTACACAAGGATCAAACGACGGATTGAGACAAAAGTGGCAAAAGCAGGACCTTCCTGACATTGTAGAGATTGCAATTGGCATGAAGGTCATGGTCACACAGAATGTGCAAACAGACCTAGATATTACCAATGGAGCCCATGACATCATTGTCACTGTTATGCTAAGCTCCAACAAGCCTGCTATCGCAGCTATACAAGAAGTTGTCAAACTCAAAGAACTTCCTTCCTGTAAGCATCTTGGTGAAACTGGAATACACATGAGCATTCCAATTGAAGGACCTAGATGATGGTGTCATTCCAGTTGAGCCAGTATGCCAAATGATCCAGATCAAGATCATATCGGCTGAAGGCAAAATGATTCAGTGCAGTGTCCATTGATGGTAATTTCCAGTGACAGCAGCATATGCATTCACAGATTATCGGGCTCAAGGGCAAACAATGCCGGCTGTCTTGGTTGATATCACCACACCGCCAACAGGTGGACTCACACTATTCAACCTATATGTCGCACTCTCAAGAAGCCACAGTTGCCCAACAATTCAGCTCTTACGAGATTTTGATGACACCCTTTTCCAGAAGAGCCACTGCACAGAATTAATCACAGAAAACAATAGAATCAATGAGCTAGACAAGGTGACACTCAGATGGTGGAAGGAGATGGGCAGGGATACGAGAACAATAGAGAAAGGAAACAAAGAGAATGACAACACACAGATATAAGTTGTAGTATGTAGTAACATAGTAATGTGGTGTCTTGAATCAATCATCAAAAATTTGATTTCTTTGATTTGAACTCTCACTCACTGAAGTTGGATGACTGAAAATGAGGATATGGACTTGGAGTATAGGATGGAGAGAGCAGATTAGTGGAAGCACTTTGTGCTTGCTGATCCCAGGCAGCAACGGGAAACTATGCTGGGGGCATGAGCTTAGTACAGGGCCAGTGGGACCATCTCACACTGATGGGCTGCCCATTGCAGGATGTGCATGTGCACTGTCTTGTCACTGGGGACCTTGAGGGGAAGCTGCAAGATATCAAAACGAGATGCGACTCAAGAATTGGAAGTGGCGCAAGGTGCGATGACGAAGGAGAAGGAAAGGAAGATGCGTGTGTGTGCTACTAATGTCTGAGTCAGATATGATCTGACATCTATATCTGACTGACATCTCATGCCACCAAAACCAAACAAGCTGGTGAGATAGGGGCTGCACATTTCCCATGATTTATGAGTGTGACAGATACCTTATCAAGCAAGGTGACTTATAGAAAACCATTTATTCATGCTACTAAGAGTACATATAAGGTGACTGCATGAGCAGAATTTTGAAATTCTTGGATATAAGAAAATCACCCCTGAAATTTTGGTGCAGCATGAAAAAAATAGCTCAAAATCCTGAAAAATGTGCAATCGACTCCTTTCACTGAGTTATAAATGATTCCATGAAGAAATTTTGTGTAGGAGTTGTCAGATAAGAGGGAATATATTGATCTCATCCACCACTGATTGATTGACAATCCTTAACATGCCTGGGACTCAACCGAAGAAAAAGCTAAGGAATACAACTGAACTCAAAACCAAAGTTGTGCACTGACACTGCCTTTGATTTCCAAGTCTGTCACAACTGATACCAAGCCTTCCAACTCAGAACAATGGGATTCTGAAGTCGAACAGCTCACCATCAGATTTGATGAACTAAAGATCAGCAAAGGAACTGGTCTAATGGTAGGTTAAAAGGGGGCAGTAAAACTGCCACAAGGTGAAACAGGGAAAGAGGGCTATGTTGATCTAGAGAGATCTACATGGAAATGGAATAGTGGTCTGAGATAATGGTAGTGCCCATCCACAGAGTGAAAAAGAGATTAAGGCTAAAATGTAAATAACGGAAGGGAGATGAAAATGGACTGAACCATTGGTTTATAACAATAGCCCCATTTTAGGATGGGAGACACTGTACTCCTGAGACTTCAACTTAGAAGTCCCCATCATAAGTGTTGCAATTGGACTCATCAAGACCTTCCTGGAAGGGACAACTAGAGGTGAGGTGGCCAGTCTCTTGGCAAAGGGAACAACGGTGATGGGGGCAATGATATTGGGGATGGCCAGGGGTGGTTTTGCCACAAAAGGGGTAGTGGTAGGTGGGACAGTTGGGGTGGAGATATCCTTTGATTCCACAATGGAAACACCACATAGGGCAGTGAGAGGTGTTACAAACCAATGGTCTGGCTCTGTTCTGAAACCCTTATCCTACACTCCGCGGTTACCGTTTCATTTCATTCTCTTTCCCAACATTGTGGACAAGCACTCCGCTCCTATGGACCACCTTTTCCTTCCTGGTTGATCGCTTCAGATCTCCCCAGTATTTTCCTGTGTAAACCTAACCTTGTTCTTACCAGATGGTCAGTCCTTCTTCTTTCCTATTCTTAGGACCGACACTGCCTTCATTCATCTCTGTTATGTATAGCCTCACCATGAGGCTTCCTCATTACCGTGCCTATAGGATACCATGAGGCCATTCCCCTTTTGGGATCCTCTCCTCTCGTAGCACAGTCTCTCCTGTATATAAACCCCTTGGCATAGAACTTAGCTCCCCAGCTAATTCTACGCAATATATCTGCTTTCTTGGTGTATTCGTCTCCTTGAGTCCTCGAGCTTCTCGTTGATTGCTTGCTACTAGTTCTTTGACGGTTATCTATCTTGGCTCACGCCTTGAGAGCGGTAGCGTCGTAACAAGAGGACTGGATGGGAGAGCCAGGGGAAATGACAAAGGGGTTTCGGAGTGACTCTGATGGTTGTTCAGAGAAGAAGGGATTGGAAGAAGGGAAAGCTATCACCACCAGGATTGGTTTGTCTGGGGGCATAAGCTCTGTTGGGGGTGCAGGTGGTACCGGAGGTAAGCTTGGATCTGTTGTAGAGAGGTTCAGATGTGGTTCCAGGGATGTGATGAACAGAGGGTGGAGGGATTTCCGATAGTAGAGGTTCTGTTCAGGGAGAGAAAGGGTAGTGAGGAGTGGTTTGAGGATGGGTTGGACGTCCGCTGGATTAAGCTGGTCCACCACCGTATCAAGACCTTCTTGATAGAGAAGGTCAAGGGTCTGTCATTGTGCTTCTGAGATGGATTGGGAGAGTGCCGAGGTATACATGGTGGGTTGCCCGACCAGGGTGAGGTTTTCTTGGATTTGATGGAGGAGTGTGTGGGTGTTGTAAAGTTGTCCGAGGTCAATGAGGGTGTGGTTATAGCGGTGGGCAAGAGAGGCATTAAGTATATGAATGAGGATGGGCTCATTGAGGATAGAAGCATAAAGGGTTCAGCGCAGGGTAGGAGGAAGGCGGTTGGAATGGAGAGGACTGAAGCGAGTAGGGCTGTTGGGAGGGAAACGAACAGGTGGCATGAGGGAATGCCGCTGGTCAGAGGTAATGTGCCACCTTATATTCATTTAGAATATCAGGGGCGTTTTCCAAACTTAGTTCTCCCTCCCAGGTGGCTTCAGATAGCAGGTATTCTTTCCAGGCAATAAGATACCAGTGCTGTCGGGCAGTGCCTTTATGTTTGATAATATGGCTGACGTCATACTCTTCCTCAGTTGCTGAAAGATCCAGTGGTGGTTGGACAAAGTTGGGGCCATGCTCATCGGTTTCCATATATGGGGTTAGGAGGGAGGCATGGAAGACCAGGTGAATCTTCCAGGATAGTGGTAGAGTCAATTCATATGCCATGGCAGAGATTACTTTGCTGATGGTAAAGGGTCCATGGTGTTTGGGGGAGAGCTTGTGGTTTGATGCGATTGGAAGGTGGGTGGCTTCTAGCCAAACTTGTTGTCCAATGACAAAGGGAATGAACTTGGAGTGGCGGTGGTCAGCCATGACCTTCCGGGAATTGGTCAATGCCACTTTGGCTTCTTCTCCTGCTGTGAAGAGTTCAGATAGTCGGTCCTCAAGGTGAGGAACGAAGGTGGAGCCGATCTTCGGATAGGCCCGGGGTTGGTATCCTATCATAAGGGAGAATGGGGATTGTTTGGTAGCTGAGTGAGTCATTGAGTTGTGGTGAAACTCAGCCATGGGTAGGAGATTGGGCCAGGATTCGGATTTCTCCTGGCAGAACAGGCAGAGACAGGTTTCCAACTCCTGGTTTATGTGCTCGGTTTCTCCGTCAGTTTGAGGATGGTAGGCAGTGGAGAGGGCAACATCATAATGAAGGAATCTGGATAGCTCTAGGGCAAACATTAAGGTGAATTGGGGACTGCAGTTAGAGATG
>JBBPNB010000850.1:0-11602 GCA_038090635.1 Rubroboletus satanas | reverse complement strand
GTGTGGAAATGGTGTATTGAATGTTCCCTTGCTCGTCAGAGATATCTGTGTTCATATGGTCGGTGCTGCTGAATATGAGATGCATGTCCGCGATCGATGACGAGGGAGTGGTCAGATACTGTTGAACTCTTGTTGGTGCACTCAGTGTGCGGCAAACCTCAACATTTTATGTAGACTCGGTCTGAGCATGAAAGGCGATGAGCACAGCTCACAGGTGCAGCGAACAGTGCGACAGTTTACTAATGTGACTACTGGTAGCTGTGTTCACTGCGAGTATCTATTTGGTGTAAGAACCGTCCCCGTTTCCGTGGATGCTGCCACAGATATCATTTGGGAAGAATCAGGCACGACGCTATCCCTTGGCTGTGGGCAGGGCGAAGCGAGGTGTGAAATTGACAATAATTGAGGGGACTCCTCTGGGGAAGTGGCGACTTTGCACGAAAGTGACGAACGCTCCCACCGGACCACACAGGCGAACAGGACCAAGGCTTTCTGATCGCATCCGCGCTTCTGCGGACCCATGCAAGACCACGCCGGAACTAGCCGGCATGGATCCCGTTCTCTGCCATCCACAGAGGAATTCGATGAAGCGACACAGTCTCGACTCTATCCCGAGCAATCATCTTCATCTTTCCAGTGTCTTCATCTGTTCACAAGACGCGTCCAAACCCATCATTCGTCATCCCAAGTAAACCGGAACGAGACATAGCCCACATGGATCTTCCACTTTGTATGCATGCTGATCAGGTCCTATGAAAGACCGACCACTGGCAGCATTCGACGGTTCGCTGATCTGAATTACCATGTCGATATTCGTCAACGTCACATCATCTTGTCGACCCACCAGGAATTAACGTACCTACTCCGCGCGCGCTCTTCGAGCATCACGTGCGTGGGTATCACCTTGCCATCGAAATGAAACAGTCTCTTTCACGCGATACCACTCAGGGAGAGTCTGCACGAAAGTGGCAAAAGGACTTGAGATTAAATGATGAGGAGTCGTAGACAGTAAAATAGGATGAGGGTACGGATGAGATGGTCGAAGGGGTTGATGCGTCCTCTGGCTCAGGAGAATAAACCTGGAGACTTTTTGTGTGTTTCATCAGCAGGGGGCAAATAGGACTCCCTACGAAAACTTCAGAAAAAGATAGTCTCCTGAAGGTATCAGGATGGTTCGGATGGGTCGCCCCCTGTTCCTGACTCCTCGTCTCTGTCCCTGTCAAGCTGGGACTTTGGGCCGTGCACCCAGGGCCCCTGACGCGCGCCGCACACGTTCGGGTAGGTCGATCAGCGCCCGGCAATGACGCTGGCAAGTGTGGCGTTGCTGTGGGAGTTGTAGGATATGTACTGAAATCCCGGCTGGCCACAGGGCAAGTTTTTAGTTCCATGCCAAACCTGGCCTATATACTGCATGTTCGTATTACGTAACACAAACGTCTCGTAATGCATGGTTGGCGTGCGACAAGGCACGGAGTCCTGTCTTGCAATGGACAGCGATGTCGCAAGAAATGCCAGTCTCGCGACGACTCAAGACCGCCAAATATACAGTACGGTATCATTATTGTCTATTCAAGAAAAGGCGGTGTGGAAAAGTCGCCCGTCTCTACTCGAGTCTGGCGTCCATCTGAATCACCAACCCCAAGAAATGAAGCATCCTGCTGATTCCCAACTCATCCACACGCATCAACAACATCAAAATTACCGTTCACGAGAAGACTTGCTTTCCGCCACCATCAAGCCAGAGACCCTCCGCCCAGATCAAGTCACCTTTCCCAGGGCATCACAGTCTGTCATAGGATCCAGCATCATGCTCGCGGCGTTTATGTTGTTTATGTTGGTCATGTTGTTTATGTTGTTTATGTTGTTTATGTAGTTCAGGTTGTTCATGTTGTTTATGCTCTGGCCTGCCTGTCGCAACGTCTCAACGTAGACAAACGTGAGGATGATGTGCTCCAACATCGGAATCACCCTGGCAGAGACGTTGAGGTATGGCGGATGCGACGCTTTCATAGTCCCAAGGTTTGTGTGGAACCGGACGAATTCGACATCCGACTCAGGGGACTTCATCTGTTAACGAGACGCATCCAAACTCGTCATGCGTCATCCCAAGCAAGCTAGAGCGGGACATACCCAACAATACTGTGCGTAGATCTTCCACTTGTATGTATGCTGATCAGGTCCTATGAAATACCGACCACTGGTAGCGTTCAACGTGTCCCCGATCCGAGTTACCAATATCCGTCAACGTCAGCATCAGCTCGTCGAAACACCGGGAACCAACGTACCTGCTCCACGCGCGCTTTGCGAGCATCGCGTCTGCGGATATCACCTTCCCGTTAAAACGAAACATCGTCTTATGTATACGATGCCATCGATGACACCCATCGTCTCTGGGACAGCACTGGGACCGTCCCAGCGGTACTTTGTGATGGTGGTCATTTGCTCGAACGCGGACGGTGTGGAGATAGTGTACTGAATGTTTCCTTGCTCGTCAGAGATATCCGTGTTCATATGGTTGGTGCTACTGAATATGAGGCGCATGTCTGCGATCGACGACGAGGGTGGGAGGGGGCGGTCAGATGCCGTTCAACTCTTGTCGGTGCGTTCAGTGTGCAGTAGACCTCAACATTTTATGTAAACTCGGTCTGAGCATGGAGGGCGGTGAGCCCAGCTCACAGGTTGGCAGCGAATGCTGCGTCAGTTTCCTAATCTGATAGCTGTGTTCAAACTGCCGGTATCTATTGAGTGTAAGAACCGTCCCTGGCTCCCTGCATGCTGCCACAGATACCGTTTGGGAAGAATCAGGCATGATGCTATCGCCTCTTGGCCATGGGCGGGCGGGGAGTGAATTTGAAAATGATTGAGGGGACTCCTCTGGGGAAGTAGCGGGAGACTCTGCACAAAAGCGCCGAAAGGACTTGAGATTAAAGGATGAGGACTCGTCGACGGTAAAATAGGTCGAAGGTACGGATGAGATGGTCGAAGGGGTTGACGCGTCCTCTCGCTCAAGAAAATAAGCCAGGAGACGTTGTGTGTGGTTGACCGACAGGGGCGAATGGGATTCCCTACAAACGCCACCGGAAGATAGTCTCCCGGATGTATCAGGATGGACATGGTCGGTAATTCAATAGGGAGCGAATGAACGGATTAGATAAATTCACTGTCGACACCAAAGAGGGTCCACTTGCGAGGAGCGAGGACGTGACCAGAATCGGATGTCACACTTGATATAAACAGAGAATGCTCATTGTTGAGAGACGCGACCGAGGCAGGGGATGCCTTTTGGATCTGCCTGGGGAGAAGTGGCTGCCATGCGGCGGAAGGGCAACTTCAGCTTGTTAATCGAGGCGGCTGCGGGCAGGCTACATATGAGTAACCGAGATGGGAGGGACTTGTCTGGACATTAATCACCGTTTGTCGAATCTCTAGGGCTGCTGGTCGAGGATGCTATGAATTCAGTCATTAGCGATGAAGAAGCGTCGATAATGGCGGTCACAGGAGAACGCTGACAGTGAGTACCTGCGTCGCGTCGTTCAATATCGCGTTCGTTTGGCGTTCACAGGGCTCGAGTTGGTAGTAGTCCTTGAGCTTTTGAACTTTGAAAGCCCGAGGCTCTGACAGTGGGCTCGAGTGACTTTGGAATGGTTCAGGTGGAGTCGCTCCCTGCCCCTGCCGCTGTCCCTGTCAAGTTGGAACTTTGGGCCTTGTGCCCCGGGCCCCCGACACGTTCGTTCGGGTCGGTCGATCGACTCCACGGTATGAACTGGCAGGAGCTAAAGCATGGTCGAGACCTTGCGATGCAAGCGAGAGTATCTGAACGAGAGAGGTAGGAGATAAACATGACGGAAACCGGAGTGAAACGTCTCGAACTCTTCAGACCAAATGTAGCAAGCGAGGAACATTGCAGGGACAGACCGCAGCGACGACTTCGACGTCGGTCGAAGTACTGCGACAGTGCGTGAGCGGGGCTGTCGATCGCCTGTTCATCGACATATCGAAATACGGCGCTTCCGTCCTGCCTTGGATAGCAGTAGAACAGTGTAGACAACGTCGTGCCCTCGATTACATTGAGACACATACCACGTTTGTAGGATCCGCTTTCAACACCTCAGGATAGCACTTGAGCACAATCTCTGGCGACTCTGTGGCGTTCATGCAGATGTCTGTTATTGTCCTTTGCGAAAAGGTTGAGGTTCCGGGAAGTTTTCCCAACTCGCCAGCAAGGACCACCATACAACTTGTGGTTTATTCTATGTACGAGAACAGTTGGTCAGACTGCTACGGAACCACAATGAAAGTTGCTCCATGCATTGAACTCGACAGCTAAAAAGATACCGGAAATACGAAGACAGGCCTCCTCGAAAACGCACCCTGTGACATGGTACCAGTCGCGGAATGTGAGGCGGCGAGGACTTGACCGTAACTTCCTCAACTAGAAAGTACCGCTGGGCTGTGATTCTTTAAACACTCTTCCTTGTTTTTTTTTGAATTCCCTGTACAGTGACAAGTGCGTAGTTGTTCCTTGTATGATAGAGTGTAGTCGGGTTGTTCACCTGATCATTCAGTATTTCCCACCGTTCAAGCGCTCAGTGATACCACTATGACTCGGTCAGACTCGGTCGATTCAGGTTACCGTGATATACAAAGTCCACAGGCACTTGATCAAGTCCCAGGTCATTCAGCGTGCAATTATGGACAGCTATCCCAAAGAACGGAGGAACACCGTGAACAGGTTGAACAAACGAGGTGAGATCTCTCGACCCCTTCCAACCACTCGAAATACAGTTCAGGCGTAGCCAACCCATGCAGTAACTGAATACACTCTTTGACGACAGCGGCATACGACTACGAGACCGTCCATGGCATCGTCAACGCTGCGTCCGTCGTACATGTCTCCTTCCTTCCACCCTCACCCTCTGGTACCTATGACGATCCCAACGAACGTATGCCAATCATATTACCCATGATCGGCAAGATGGGCGTCTATCCTCAAGACGACGATGACACGCCTGTATGCTATCTGCACGGTGAGAACGCCATATGGCATCCCCCCTGCATGTTCTGATCCTCTCGAATACGCTCTAGGCCACGTATCCAGCCGTCTCATGAAGATCTCGCCCACCACCTCCGCCTCAGACGCAGGCGAATCGGATAGACTGCCTGTATGCATCGCAGCGACCCATGTCGACGGCCTCGTGCTTGCCCTAAGCCCCTTCTCGCACAGCTACAACTATCGCTCGGCCGTCCTCCAAGGCAGCGCTACTGTCGTCCTGGACGTCGACGAGAAGCACTGGGCAATGACCCTCCTCACCAACGGCGTCCTACCCAAACGATGGGAAAATTCCCGGAACCCGCCCACAAGTGCAGAGATGCAGAGCACACGGATCCTCAAAGTGCGCATAGTGAGCGCAAGTGCCAAGGTAAGAGCGGAGGGACCGCATGACGAGCGGTTGGATGTACAGGACGGGGAACTCGTCAAGAGGGTGTGGACAGGCGTAGTGCCGGTATGTCTTGCGGATCTGGATACCTACGCTAGCGGACCAAACGTGCGTCTGTTTTTCAGGTATTCGAAGGGTTCGGCGAGCCTGTGCCGAGCACGTACAATGGTGTACCGACCATACCAGAGGACATTCGGGAGTATCTGAGGCAAGAGAACATGAAGAGAAAGAATGATGCTATCCGTGCCGCAAAGGGTGGTGATCACAGTGTCGTAGAGTAGGCATTTATTGCATCTTTGCGAGAAGCGACAAACTCCCCCAATGGCTTATTCCCCAAAGAGTCCAAGGAGGAGGATCACTCGTTCTTCCACAATGATAACACTGTACTTCTCGAATTACCATCTTGGTGCATCTCCTAATAATGCCTAGCTCCTCGCCTCACAATCTTCTCTTGTTGGCAAAGGTGCGGGAGTTATGAGTCCACGGAAGACGTGCTCCTTACGCTTACGCCACGCGGTCGAACCGGCTTACCTTTCTTTTGGGTCATGGTGAGTATGTTGCTCCGCTTCTAGAACTATCGACCTTGGGTGAGTTGAACGCTTCAGTACCGGTTCAGCAAGGTGACATAGTTTCCGTTGCTCATGCTACATTCGCAAACCCCGATGGGCCTGGGCACGTCGTAGGCGACACCATCCATAGATTCAAAATGAGCAAACGATGCAACAAATACTCGCACACCTCAACTTTTCCTATGTCTTCATCGAGATCGTCCTGGACAATTCCACGCGCTCACTTGATTGCCCTGCGATACATATGGACGACGAGACACGATCAACGTCCAGCTTCAGGGACCTCTTGAACACGAACCAGTTTGACGTCCAATGGACTTGCGGTAGTAAGGTGCAAGCTTAAAAGCCTAGGGACGACAAATGCAGGAAACCTCTGACATGTGGCCGCTACGACTGCATGGTCGATGGCCTGGATGGTCGGGCAGGGCTATAGGCTCGAGCCAGCACTTCAGTTACCGCCAACACCGAGTCTGACACCCATATAACTGTGCGGCTGACGAAACTAATGCCATTGTCGACTCAGTCGTTGTACGAGTTTGAGTTTGTGTTACGCGGGCGCCGGGGACCTTCCATTTCAGGTATGTTTTCTGCACGGGATCTGTCATCTCGCTGAATTTGGATGTCTCCAAGTCGATCTGGACGATTTGGACATTGCAGACGAAAACGCACGTCGACATCGAATGGACACTCTGGCACTGTTACCCTTGTTCTCCCATTTCTCCGCGCCCTCAAAGCGACCCACGCAGGGAAAAAATCCAAGTCGAAGCAGACCAGCGCAGGACTCGAACAGCGGTCTAAAATTCCGGGAGCAATCAAGCTCAAACTGCTCAGAGATAGGTTAAAAAATGAGGTTGTAGCGAGTCTTGTGGGGGTTTACATCACGCGGGCTGGTGCTCATGTGATCGAGTACGAGACAAATTCGAACATCGACGCTGAGCAGGTATACGATGGCTCTACTTTGCAAATAGCTCGTGAATATCGACGACGGGGTCTCTGTTCCAAGAGAAGTGGATGAGAGGATGGCTGCTGGGAGCTGTGCGTGGTCGGCGAGGCCTGCTCCGGGGCAGACCACAGGGCATGGGCTAGGAAAAAGAGGACGGAGGGGTCCGTATAAAAGGCATGTTCAGACGGCACTGTCGGTGGGTCTGGACGCGGAAGGGCAGATGCCTCGAGCCGAGGATGGCGCCGCTGGAAAGGATCTGGCGGAACTGGTGATTGCGCTGAAGATCAGAGGTGCGCCTTCATCTTTCCGTCCTGCTTTACTGACACCGTATGGATAAGTAAACGGTATGAGACGAATAAATGCAGAGAGTGAGTTCACACCTCTATTTAGCAGATGTCCGTCTCCGGATACCACATCTTTCCTCATATTTCAGTGGAAGATCTATTCTCGGTTCTCAACGTATTCACAGGTGAGCCTCCTGTTCGTCCACGAGTCACCCCTCCTTATCTAACTGTATCCCCGACTGCGCCTATGCCAGCAGAAATCTCAATAGACGGTAATGAACCTCAATCCTGGATGCCCCAATCGTGCAGACATGTACCCATGCTTGTCAATGTCCCTTCTAATCGCCCTCTCGACGATTCTTTAACAGTCTATTCCAATAGCCTTCACCTCAGCCTCTCCAGCGCGCCCCCTAGAAATTGGCACCACCGGCCGACTGTCCGAAACGTCCCTACACGTTGGCGAGCCAAGGACAAGGAAGGTGACGCCACCGTAGACGCCACAAAGGTGTCCCAGAAAGCCTCACGAGATTTAGATCAGCGGACTATAGCACCATTGTGGACTTTCTTGGCGACCTCGCTGCTTCTGCGGTTGATCCATACGCGGGTACCTCGACAGGCGGCTCGGAGATAGACGCTGTAGAGTACGTCTGGCTCCAAACACCGACTTTTTGCGACTATACGGTCGACGGGTTTCAAGCGGACACGTGACACCGAGCTCGATGAGGCGCATATGTGTAAGAGGAAGAGGGCACTGAGACATTCTCGGCGGACGAGTCTCGCAGAGATTGTTGCTCGGTCCGTCTATCCAGGAAAACCTAGAACGTACGTTGAAATGGGGACGAGGGTATTCCCCCAGACAATCATGAACCAGTGTTCCCACTCGTGCCTCTCGCGCGATACAGGCCCAATGCGCCACAGTCACAAAATTTTGCACGCTCTCAGGAAGATTTCGGCGTCGATCCACAAGAATACAGTAGATAATCAGCCACTTTCATGAAGTTGGTGCACTAACGCATGGAGATCGGAAATCCAGTGATCGACGATGCCTGGTGAGTTTGATAAAACACGAGAGTTGATTTTTTTCTGTCAGTTTAGGCCCCGTCCCCACAAACGACCCAGCATGTTACATTACATGACACGCTCGCGACGGGCGCGCTTTGACTGAGTGGAACGCAACAATATAAATGGACGAGGAATTGGCCATGTTTCGGTCGAAGCTCCTCCCGTTCCTGATTGACTTCGAAGATACCTGCGACGTCGTCGTCGGTGGGTCTTCCATACTATCGAGACCTTTTGGGTCACTAATCTCGCTCTCACACCCTTAAATGGTATAATGTTCCATGTTCCAAAGTCCATATGTCTCGTCAGGTCACCCATGGCGCATAGCATCTGCATCTCTGATGGCTGCCGACATGTTCCGCCAAGACACCTCTTACTTCTTCCGGTACTTTCGTCGTGATGAGCGCGGATTTTCTAACGGATCTCGCGGCCGAAAAATCATTTTCGGGATCATCAATATACCTTATTCAGTTATATTCAGGGATCATGCAGCGCGCGCATTCATCATTCTGCTGATTATCCAAACAAAACAACACTCGTTCGCGGGCTCGAGAGGGTACCAACGTCAGTTAATTCATCGAACTGAGACGTCGTGCCTGCATACAAGACTTTCTTCCGCATCATGGATCACACGTCGTCGCTAATGCCGACTATAGCACTCGAGACCCACTTGTATGCTCAATTTTGTGTGATCAACAATCTTGCCAACACTGTTCCCTAGAAGAAGGCCTGGGTCTCGAACGAAAATCCATTGGTCAACGGCGTGTTCAATACCGAGGCCAAGGCCAAGATCAATGACATTCCTTCGGGCGGGAAAATTCCATGCCGTAGTCGAGAATGAGGACCAATATCGACTCTTTTTGGTAAAGCACTCTCAGTACCTTCTTACGGTTTCCGGGGGCGGTGACAGTGATGCCTTGAAACGTGTGAATGCAGAAGGAAAGCGCTTGAACTGGTGGGTGGCGACATAGGCCTGAGACTGTATGCAAAGATGGGACTCCTGGGCGAAGGGAGCGGGCCAGCGATCCACAGGGACGACTGGGGTATGTGGGGGCACGACCCAACGCGAGGTTGGTAACGTAGGGATGGGAGATGGTGGGTGGGGATAAGGAATATTAGCGGCGCCGGCCAGCGATTCCTGTGGGGCAGGCACGCTCCCACAGACCACACGGGCGAACAGGACCCTTATCGGCATCTGCGCATCTGCGTTCCCATGTAGCACCATGCCGGAACTGGCCGGCATGGATCCCGCTCTCTGCCATCCACAGAGGGATTCGATAAAGTGACACAGCCTCGGCTCTATCCCGAGCAATCGTCCTCGTCACGGTCTTCCCAGTTTCTTCATCTGTTCATGGGACGCGTCCAAACCCATCGTTCGTCATCCCAAGAAAGCTAGAGTGGGACATACCCAACATGGAACTTCCACATGTACACATGCTGATCAGGTCCTATGGAATACCGACCACCGGCAGCGTTCGATGTTTCCCCGATCAGAGTTACCAATATTGGTCAACGTCACATCATCTTGTTGACATACCAGGAATCAATGTACCTGCTCCGCGTGCGCTCTTTGAGTATCACGTTCGTGGGTATCACCTTCCCATTAAAACGAAACACCCTCTCTTTCGCACGATGCCATTTGATGACACCCATCGTCTCTGGGACAGTACGGGAACCGTCCCGGCGGTACTTTGTGATGGTGGTCACTTTCTTGGGCGCGGACGGTGTGGAGATGGTGTATTTGTGTTCATACATTCATCTCCGGTTGTGGAGGACATTCTTTTAGGATACGAGCGTTCCGTGTTTGGGAGTGTCCTGGATTGCACACGTTTCGTGTGCGGTACGTCGTGAGTTGGTCTAACGCGTATTGTACTCTTGTCGTGAACCATATCCTGCAGCCGAGATATAACAAGCACCCATCACAAGCAGGTCACCCAACCGGGATCCAGGTGAGAATAAGCGCCAGGGTCCTGTGTAAACAGACCTGTTGAGAATGAAGAAATGTATTTATAGAGCACTTTGGGCACCACGCACGAGTAAACCAACGCGCCTTCAAGTTCCCTGATATTTCGACACCGACGACTGCATACCATTGGTGAGGACTCGTGTCGTCGACAAATAACGGTGCGTGGGAGCTCCGAGGAGTGACTAGTGATAAGCCAATGCTGACAAGTCATAAGACCAAACAATAGTACTTGACACCGGTCGTTCTGGCTATGTATACGCAGTCGCTTTCCACCCTGATGGAATGCATGTGTTGGGTGGGAGCGATGATGGTATTCGACGATGGCGTCTTGCAGATGGCCAAGAGGTCGGCAAGCAAACGGGGGTGAGGTTGTTCGCCATTTCTGTGTCAAGAGATGACAAGTGGGTGGTCTGTGGGACTCATGAGGGGGCAGATGTGTGGGACGGAGAGATGCATGAAAAGGTCTTCAAGGTGGAGGGCACAAATTACGTGCATGCAGTGGACGTCTCCCCAGACTCGACCAGATTTGCCACCGGGACTGGAGAGGCGGAAATGAAAGCGAGCATCTGGAGCATGACAATGGGGACTCGAGCATGACAATTATGTCAGCGGAATCAAATTCTCCCCCAATGGCGAGCATATCGCCACTGCATGCATCAATGGACCAATCCGAGTTTTCGACAGTCGCAACGGCGACGAGCTCATCATCATCCACACGACCATACCTGATTGGACCCCAGTCACTCCACTTGCATGGTCAGGCGACGGCCAGCGAATTTTTGCCACGTCCAGCGACAAGACACTCAACTCATTCAGTGTCGCCACTGGGTCCCAGCTCGCCAAATTGCCGAATCTCGACGAGGGCACTGTCCCTTCTATCGCTCTCGCTGCGAATGGCAAGTTCATTGCTACCTTTTCATTCGGTTCAATTTCGCTTCTGGACAGCTCAACAATGACTCGCATTGGCCCCGTCATCGAGGACAGTAAATACTTATGGTCGATTGCAATTTCCCCGGATAGTAGCTAACTTGCAACTGGACGACTGGACGGCAAAATTGTCATCCGTGATCTCGCCAAGATTCTTCCGGACTTGTATGGTCCATTCCATGTAAGTATCCGTGCCGCTTCACAAGTCCTGGCATGCCACTGGATGAGTCACACTGACGCCATTCAATGTCTATGCACAACAGGACAGCCCACCCAAGTCTGATAGCCACAGCGAAGTTGGCGGGCATCTCCTCGATGTATGAGTTTGTTCGTTTTTCCGTCGAAGCAAGTTCTCACGATCGCATAGGCTGAGGTGCCGACAATCACGCCCGAGCCTCAGTTCGATTTTGACGAGG
>JBBPNB010000849.1:0-11608 GCA_038090635.1 Rubroboletus satanas | reverse complement strand
TCGACAGGCGGTGCCCTTGTGACTGACGATGTGGCTGATTTCATATTCTTCTTCGGTAGAGGTTAGATCCGGTGGGGGACGGGGGAAGTTGGGGCCGTGTTCGTCGGTTTCAGTGTACGGGGTCAATAGAGACGCATGGAAGACCGGGTGAATTTTCCAGGACGGTGGTAAGTTCAGCTGATAAGCCAGGGCGGAGATTACTTTGCTGATGGCAAAAGGGCCATGTCGTTGAGGGGACAGCTTTCGATTGGCAGATAGGGGAAGGTTTGTGGCTTCTAGCCATACCAGCTGACCAGTCTTGAATGGGACAAATTTGTGACGCCCCCTGTTGGCCATAACGTCCTGAGAAAGGCTAAGGGCTGATTTGGCCTCCTCACGGGCGGCGGAAAGTTCGTTTAATCGGTCGGCCAGGTGGAGAACAAAGGTCGGTCCGATCTTCAGGTAGGCGCGGGGATGATAGCCCATCATGAGGAAGAAGGGGGTTTGCTTGGTGGCGGAATGTACCATGGAGTTGTGGTGAAACTCTGCCATTGGGAGGAGGTCAGGCCAGGCCTGTGGTTTTTCTTGGCAGAAGAGGCGCAGGTAGGTTTCAAGCTCTTGATTGACTTGTTTGGTTTCTCCATCAGTTTGGGGATGATAAGCGGTGGAAAGAGCGACATCGTAGTGTAATAGGCAGGAAAGTTCGAGTGCGAAGGTTGAGGCAAATTGAGGGCTGCGGTCAGATATGACTCGGTCATGGAGGCCGAAGTGGGGGAATACATGTTGATAGAACAGTTGGGCAACGTCCGTGGCCGAAACACTCTTTGAACAGGGAATGAAAATCACCTCCCAGGTAAGGCCGTGGTCCACCACGACCAGAACAGAATCCAGGGAGTTAACAGGGGGAAGATCAGAGATGAGGTCCATGGTGAGGTGCTGAAAGGGGCAGGTGGCAGTGGTGGGAACAGGAGAGAGAGGGGGACGAGTGGGGTGGGTGTTGACCTTGTGCTGCTGACAGGCCGCACACCCCGCGATGAAACAACGGACAAAGGTGGACATACCAGGCCACCAATAGTCGCGCGATAGGAGAGCCAGGGTACGAGCAGCGCCGGCGTGGCCCCCGTGGGGGGAGTTATGAATGGAGGAGACGAGAGTAGACCGACAGGATTCAGGAATATAAAGACGACCCTGGAAAGTCAGGCAAGAGCCGTCAAAGGACCAGTCGTCGGGGCGAGCACGAGGGAAGAGACTGGTACCCAGAGACATGGCCGTGAGCGCAGAGGCGACCAGGGGATCAGATTTAGAGGAAGAGGCAATCTTATCAACAATGGCAAGGTTCAATGAGCGAGCGAAAACAGAGTCAGGAAGGAGCTGGAGGGCAGCATTGTTGCCGGACGTGTCAACGACATGACAACGAGACAGGCCATCGGCAGGGCCCATCTGGGACCCAGGAACATGGGAGAAAGTAAGGTCGTAATTCTGAAGGAACATTTGCCAGCGGGCATGGCGATGGGAGAGTTTACGAGGTTGTTTGAAGTACAAGAGATTCTTGTGGTCAGTGAGGATGGAGACAGGCAGACCAGTGCCACGAAGATAATGACGTCATTCTTGCAGAGCGAGGATGACGGCGAGAAGTTCCCGATCATAGATGTCATAGTTTTGCTCGGCCTGGCCGAAGGACTTAGAAATGTAGGAGCAAGGGTGGAGGTCACCATTACCGTCCTTTTGCATAAGGACACCCCCAGCCGCCGACAGAGAGGCATCCGTCATCATGAAGAAGGGACGGGAGAGATCCAGGGTGCGAAGAACCGGCTGATGGAGGAAAGCATTCTTGAGGGTACGAAAGGCCCGTTCGTAGTTGGTGCCCCATTGCCACAGGGCGCCTTTCCGGGTAAGATCATGCAGGGGGCGAGTGATGTCAGAGAATGCCAGTATAAACTTGTGATAAAAGTTGCAAAAGCCTAGGAAGGAACACAGGGTGGAGACGTTGACGGGGGGTTTCCAATCCTCAATGGCAGAGAGTTTGGTGGGGTCCATCTTTATGCGATCGTGAGCGACTACCAGTCCAAGGTAGTCAACCTCAGGGAGGTCAAAATGGCACTTCTCAGGCTTCAGGTAAAGGTGTTGTTCACGAAATCGCTGGAGGACCTTCAGGGTTCATTTATGATGGACAGTGGGGTCCGAGGAATGAATTAGTATGTCATCCATATAGACAACGAGCCATCCTTCAGCAATGAAGTCTGCAAAGGCATCATTCATGTACGCTTGGAAGGTGGCTGGGGAATTGCACAGGCCGAAAAACATAACAGTAGGTTCGAACAGTCCAAAGGGGGTGACAAAGGCAGCTTTCCATCGGTCTTCAGGCTTAATCAGGACATTATTATAGCCCCAACGGACATCAAGTTTGGTGAAGATGGAAGACCTGTGTAGTTGATCCAGGAGGTCGTTGATGCGGGGAAGAGGATACGCGTTCTTCACCGTATGAGAGTTGACATAATGGTAATCCTGACAAGGGCATAACTTTCCGTCTTTCTTCTGCACAAAGAAGAAAGGGGCTGCTTGGGGGGACTTGGATGATTGAATTTTGCCGTTGGCTAGGTTCTCCTGAACGAAGGTTCGGCAGGCGGCGAGCTCCTCGGGATTCAATGAGTAGTTGGACGTCCGTTTTGGGACGAAACTGGGGAGGAGTTGGATTCCGTGGTCGAAGGGGCGAGAAGGGGGAAGAGTCGTGCTTTCTTCATCGATAAAGACGTCGTGGAAGTCCTGGTAACGGGGAGGGATGGTGGTAGAGCGATTTGCTGCTTCTTGCGCCAACGTGGTAGAGATAGTGACCTTTCGTACTCGTTCAGGTAGACAAGAAAACCGTTCTATGAGGAGGCGGGCTAGATGGTTGTCTACATCGTGGTCGAGATAGCGAAGAAGATATCGTTGGCCCAGCATTTCGAGTCCATTTCGCTTTCGCGGAGAAGGGGAGGGATTGACCGACACTGAGCGTGTGGTCCAGTTGATGCTGGGGTTTCGTTCGGAGAGCCAGGACATTCCAAGAATGACATTCTGATGTTTTCCACTGGAGAGGACGAGGAAATCTCGATCCTCTTCACTATTGTCAATCCAGATGTGGAGACGAGTTTTGAACTTAATATGCCCCATTTTGTTTTCGGTGCCATCTGCATTGTACACGATGCGAGGTTGTGACAACCTAGTTAACAGAAGGTGATGTCAGCGGGCAAAGGAGTAGTTGATAAAGCAAGCAGTGGCCCCACAGTCGATCAAGGCGGGGGTGGATACAACGTTTTTGCTGCCCAAAGGAGTGAGGGAAAGGGGAACGAATATTGATTTCTCACTCTTAGGTACAATTACAGTGGGCAGAGATGGAGAGCTCGACGTTGTCCTGAGTCTCCGTTTCAAAAATCCAAGTCCACTACCACTCGGTTGACCTGTTCCTCTACTCTGGACTCGGCGTGAGGCTCCTCAGCGTCTTCATCATAGCAAGTTTTGAGGACGCGCAATACTTCTTGTCGGTCAGTGGTGGTTCCCAGCTTGGAGATATAAGCGTCCAAGTCGTCTGAAGTGTTGGGAACAGTTTGGACCGTGCGGGCTTTTTCGGGTGGAGATGGGGTTTTTGGCTTATAAGCTGGGTGTCCTGGATGGTTCCGACTGGAACATCCTACTTTGTGACAGACGTAGCATCACCGCTCTCGGTTGTGGCGGGCACGCTCAGGTCCGGTCAGGCGGATTTGGTCGACATCCATAGCGTTTGGATCCCTTCGAGGGGTGTGGTACGACCCCTTCTTGAGATCACGAAGCATTTCGTAGTTTTGCACTTGATTGGATGCCGCCATCTGCCATCCCTGGAGGGTGGTAGGTGTTGTTCCGACTGCGAGGTGCGAGGCAAGCTCGTAGGGAAGTCTGGCTACGTAGTAGTCACAGAGGACAGCAGTTTGGTTGATTCCGGAGAGCCCGGATAGGAGGGAAAACTTGATGTTGTAGTTCTTTAGGGCTTCGGGAGAGATTATTCCCATCTTGATTGCTTTTAGGCGTCGACGAGCATCCTTCGCTTCATCTTTGGAGGAGAAAGTGGCGATGAATTCGTTTTCAAAAGTTTCCCACTTCTGGTAGGTGGCCACATCTTCGGCAAGTTTGTTGTAGTATCCTTCGGCGAAGATTTTCCCCTGTTCCTCGCTCATCCTAGCAAGGGCAATGGCGACCGCTTCTCCTGGGGTCAGTTTGGCCGATTTAATCTGATTGTAGGGCTTCATTGCCTTGAGCCACCAGTTGGCATCCTCGATTTTTCCAGAAAAATCCTTGGGAAGTGCTTCTTTTCCCATATCGTCAGAAGTATCTGAGTCGTAGTCATCGTCTGAGTCAGGTCCGGGTAGGTGAACGTCGGGTTGAGAGGGAGATGGAGGTCTAATGGATCGAGTGGGGTTAAAGGTGGAGGAGGGACCCGGTTGCCTAGTCGGGGTGGGGGAAGGGGAGACGAAGTGTTCGTCGGAGGAATCGGACGGCGGGGCGATGACTCGAGAGCGACGGGATCAGGATGCTTCGTTCTGCCTGATGGTGGCAGCGGCCCTTTCTTGGTTTAACTGGTGTAGGTAGTACTGTCTATCCTCGGCCGAGAGGTTAGGGTCCTGAAGGATTTCCTGTAGATTGGAAATGTTGGGCAACGGTGTAGTAGGGTTGCGTTTTAAAAGTTGAGCTAGTTCTTTTGTTACGACGCTACCAGTTCTCCTGGTAGTACCAAGAGACGATAGTGACAAGGCCTAGCAGTAGGCACTCAGAAGTAGCCTAAAGTCTTAGAGAGATCCTTAGAGGGGAACGCCAGGAGATATGTGGTATTCACGTAGAACTAGCTGGGGTGCTAGGTTCTACAGCGGGGTTCCTATATACTAATACAAGTGTGCTACGAGGCCAGAGATCCCTATAAGGGGACTCGTCTGGAAACCGGTTGGCACGAGGTAAGGGCGAGGCATACTACAATAGCGAAGGAACCTGGATAAAGAGTAAAGGTACCGGTCCTCGTGTAGAACGTGAGGCGAAACGGGGACCAGGGTAAGGGTACATCAAATGGAGGCAATACGGAGCATATCATCAGTCTGAAACGTTGGAACGTTGGCTGCTTACAGTAAGGGGGAACGGAAAGGTGGTATGACGAGGTTAGGAGTGGGAGGGAATGAAAACGGGTAGTAATCGTACGGTGAACGTTGGGTTGTAACAAAGGCCACATCCAGGCCGATCTCCGCCAACTGCACGTACTCCGAGGGTGCCCGGACCGTGCCTGGCAAGTCATTTGAGTACAACTGCGAGAGGGCATCGGGAAACACATTGTCGACCCCCGGTACGTATCGGATTTCAAAGTCAAACTCCCCGATTTTCTCAATCCAACGTGCCTGACACCCTGACAGGTTCTTCTGATTACATAGGTGGATCAATCCTTTATGGTCCGTTAACCAGGTAAAGTGCGCTCCCTGCAGTATGTCTTGGTACCTCATCATTCCCTCGACCCCCGCAAGCATCTCCTGCTCGTGGACAGGATAATTCTGTTGAGCAGGGCTCAACTTCGCACTAAAGAATGTTGCCACCCGTGCAGACTGCCATTCCGCCCCCTGGGCAATGACGGCCACAACCCCGTTCACACAGGCATCTGTCATTAACCAGACCGCTGGCACATCGTCTCCATAAACCAAAGGAACACGGTAGTGACTCTGACAAGCCGCAACGTACTGCTTAATTCATTTGACAGAATCTATGAAAGAGGCAGAGATGCCCAAACTAAAGTACATTAGCTACAGGTAAAATAGAGAAAGAAAAAGACTCATCTCAGCCGCTGCCAGAGATGGCGGTAAACGACTGAGGTGTGTCTTAGTAAGAAACTAACATATATGTATGTGTTGTGGGCAGAGGTGTACTCATATTAAGTTATATGTAATATCGGGTAAATGGTCCAAGTGAAGTAGAAGCTGATTCTGAATGTTCCGAGTTCAGAAGAGCGCAGGAAAGTTCCAGAACAGGTTCCGGAATGGTTCCGAGACTGTTCCGAGATGACAATCTCGGAACCCTCGGAAGAGTGCGGGAAAAAACCTCGGAATGCTTCGGAGCAGTTCCGAGTCTGTTCCGAGTTTGTTCTGAGATGACAATCTCAGGATCCTTGGAAGAGCGTGGGAAAGATCCTCGGAATGCTTCGGAATGGTAGAGTTGGAATGACAACTCGGAATGGTGGTTCCAGGATCGGAAATGTCGGAACAGGAATGACTCAGGGTTGGATTATTGTTGAATACTGTCACCGTTCAAATGCCCATCACTCAGTATCATCCCATTTGAAGGGTACGTTGTCCCCCGTTATGGCCGACAAAATTCCAAGTGGCACTCTAACCCTATATATGTCGTCTGCCAGGTATCCAGCTGCACCAATGAAGCCACGTAAGAGGTCTCGATTTGTAGGAACCTTCCAGTTCAGGATGGAATCCACCTTATCGGGGTCCATTTGAATCCCTTCATCGCTTACAATGCAGCCCAAAATCTTCATTTCCTTACACAGAATCCATAATTTGAATTCGCTCAAATACAGCCTCCCACGCCAAAGGATATCAAGGACAATTGCAACATGCTCAGCATGAGCTTCCAGGGTATCCAAATAAATGACGATGTCGTCCAGGTATACATCCATCCACTGCCCAATGTAATTACTGAACAGACAGTTCATTAATGCCTGGTAAGTAGCCGGCGCGTTGCAGTCTCCAATTTGGATAACAGTACTCATCATATTTCCATCAGGCATCTTCACTGCACTGTGCACGACGTGTTCTGGAATTATCCAGATTTGCTCATAAGCATCCTGATGCGCCGCAGGATTCCATCAATGTCTGGTAATGGTGCTGACATTTTATGAGTGTTTTTATTTCGTTCCTGAAGGTCCACTACTGTCCGCAATTTATCACTTCCCGGTTTCTTAATAAACAGCATTGGGACGGTGTTTCCTTCACTAGTAACTTTCCAGCGCCCCGTCTGCAGGTACGCCTTCTGTTTCTCAACCCATTGGGGACGTAAAGCTTCTGGACACCTAGATGGTCGCCACGGATACACCTTCGCAAGGTCAATCAGTGGTATCTGATGGTTGATGGCCCGTAAGGGCGGCAAACTGGTCTCACTAGCTTTTGCACACAACGGTTTCGCCAATTCAAGCAACTGTGTCCTCACAAGGTCAACCTGTTCCTCCAGAACCTCTGCCACCCGTGATTCAAGAACCTGGACCTGTGTTCCCTTTATCAGCAAGGGGTTCTGGCTCTCTATCACCACACGTGAGTCGTTGAATCCCACCATCACTTGATGCTGAAAGAGGAATGGTGTTCCCAGGATTAGATCATAATTCTGCAGATTTATGATATCGAAGTAATGTTCTGCGTTAATCTCCTGATACTGCAGCAGCACTTTGGTTCCATAATTTACCTTGGACCTCGAGCCTTGAACGGCTAATTGCACAGTAAGTGGTTTCACAAGTTCTATCTGAGGAACGTCTAGCTGCTCAGCCAGGTTTGCTGACATAAAGTCTGCCAGGGAGCCAGTATCAACCAAGGCTCATGCTGGATGACCATTCACATCAACCACCACCACTACTGGCTTTGAAATTAATTGTTTAAAATCCTGGGTAGCTGATGTGTTGCATTGCAGTGCCGGATAGGTTCCAGACGGAACTTGTATCCCATTGATTTCAATGACGGTATGGCCTCCCCAATGATTGGTTCCCCATACTACTTCTGGTAAGTCCTTGGACAGCACCATATGCACTGATTCTAATTCCAGAAACATTTCCGGTCCACTCAGACCATCTGTTTCAAACCAGTGGGTCGGGAAGTCAACCTCCCGACACGGACCATTGACCAATGAGTCCAGGTCCACGAATGACCAAATGATCTGCTTGTGGTACCATCCGACCAGATCAAACTTTCCCCGTAATAAAAGAGTGGCCGGGAGGTGAATCCATAATCCTAACTCTCTATCAATAAGGTAATAGTCATATCCATCATCCATTTCACCAGTTATGCAGTCAAATTGATGAAGGCGCCTGGATCCACACCAATCCAGGTTGAATTCTGCCATTAGGATTTCTTCAATTCATAAGGCCAGCGCATTACCCATTGCCAGTGGCCTCTCCCGATCCTGGCTTGGATTGGTCCATGCTCCCTTCCGTTCTAACTGCCGAGCATACCATGCGCCTATGCGTAGCATCCGATTCTCAAGGTAGTGTGACTCAATTAGAGTGCACCCCTCATCACCTTCCGAGAACCGAGTGCTATCACTAATCACATGTTGGGTATCACTAACGTTGTAAACCGTGAACCAGTCACGGTGGTATGTCTCCGCCTTGCTGGTATCATCTCCCGGGTATGGAGCACTCATAGTTAATACATGTTCCACCCGTCGTGCCAATGGGTCGCCCATGCATTGTCGGCAATCATCCGACTCCTCCACTCGAAGAGTCTCGAGCATGAGCTCACAAGACCCCAGCTCCAAATGGTCCAGCCGTTGGGTAGTATCCACTAACTCTCTTAGATGTTCAACATCTGGTGCTACTCACACACTAAAACTATTTACTACCCCTGGTGGCTTACTGGAGCTGCCACCAGACACGATTTGTGCCTCAGGGCATGCATTAGAGAAATGACCCGGCTTTTTACAGTTGAAACACAGCCGGTTTTCAACGGCATGGTCGTGCTCCTCTTTGGTCAACTTCATACATTCTGTGAGTTGCTTTCCTGCTCTAGCTCCCCCCTCCTGATTGGGTTTATCTCTCTGGAAGGGGCGAACATGCCGTCTGCCATTGTCCAAAGGACCATTTCCTTTTTGGGTAGTCCCCTTGTCGTTACGTCGGTCATCCTTTCGCTCCCTGTTTGCCCGGGATTGCTCAGGTTCTCTGTCCACAGGTGGACGGTGTGGTATAAACCGACCCTCTCTTCCCTTGAGATGCCAGTCACCCCATCCACCAACGGAATGGGCAATCTCTATTACCTCAGCAGCCGCAATGACCTCACTCAACAATGACTTCTCTGGATTTAATTTGTCCTTCCAGAGTTCGGATTGCAGCCAATGCTGAAAGCCATTCCACAACTTGGTAACTTTCTCTCGTTCACTGACATCACCAATTAGATTCCAGAGTTCATACAGTTCGGAAACATACTCCCGAACAGTTCGTCCCTGTTGCAAGCTGTCATTCAGCTTCCGACATTGCTTCGTGCAGAAGTCGACTGGGAAGCAGCTGTTAAACAGCTCCAGGAAGAAATCATGCAGGTCCCAATTATAAGGGTCTCCTGCTACCTCTCTGGTGTAAAACTCATGGGCTCGTCCTGTCAAGTAATGTGACAGTACGAAGACTTGCTTTTCGGCCTCAACTCGTCCAGCCTCAACATACGCGGCTCCTTCCATCAAGAACCGGTGATAAGCCCTTGAATCAGGTGATCCGTCATATTTGGTAGGTGGTATCGGTTTCAGCTTTCCGTATCCGGATTTTTTATCTTTTGCACACTTCTTAGACCGTGTATACTTACTGTGCCGCTTCTTATTCCATCTAGCTGCACAGGAATGCCTCTTAGAGTGTCAGTGTCAACCCCGGGACGATGATGACGTCCAGGATTTAGTGTCAGAATCGGAGGAGCTAGTTTCGTTCCGACTGGGCAAACTCTCCCCATTATCGCTTGACGATGAGCTCGTCCCACCCAAACTGTCTGAGTCCAATGGGTGTCGTCGTTTCTTTCTGACACGTTCCAGAGCCTTTCCCAGATAACTAGAGGGAGCAATTTGTTGTGCAGGCTCAATTATTCTAGTACCAGATCATTGTTGTTTCTGACCTTTGTGCTTCAAGGTCTTGGATATTATCTTCTTGATTGGATTATCAACAGATCCGACATTCCTGTCTGATCGATTTCCCTTGGTTAAGCGTGCAGCAGCTACTCTCACTGCTTCAGTTAATCCATATGGGGCATCTGCCAGTTGCAGAATCTGACCGGAATTTCCTTTCCGAGTCTTTGTGCCGCCCTCAACTTGAGGCAGTCGGTTCTTTTTTTTTAGACGAGGCATGGTCATTCCAACTCTGCAGAGCTGCCTGCTGCCTTTCCTCATCTAACTCCTCTTCATCCATTTGTAGGTCTCCCCAGTTCAGTGGGTCTATATCCTTGCCCTTCAACAATGGAATGCTTTCCATCGGAGTAGCATTGGAATCGCTATTCCCGGCTGCATTGACAGCCTTCATTCTCTGATTAATCCAGATTCGTTCGTCTGTGGTCAAGCTCTTCTCAGCCTGCCTCAATGTATGTTCTATTTCAGATTCATCAGTACCTCTCGGGTCTCCCAACAGCTGATTACTGATTTTTTCACTTAACTCAGACGCTGTGTCCCTCAAGGCTCCACATCACACCCTCGATCGAACTAAGGTCCAAGGACCTTCATTGGCTTCATCCCCTTCCTCAGGGGTGCCTGGAGTATACTGTCCTGGTAATGATAATGTTGCAGACGTCACCGGTACCCTTGGATTGGCAAAATGCCTTGGTGACTCTGGCACACCAGCTTCCGTGGTAGCACGCAGCGGTGACACATTGGTCAAGGCAGCATCGCAATACGATCGCGACACGGCATGAGAAGCTCCGACCTGTTTGCCTTTCGGCTCGGATTCAGGTGATGAATGGGGCAGCAATGATTCGCTCCTAGCCCTCCTGCGAGGTGTAGCAGGGGCATCTCCCATGGTAGTGGTTATGCTCCGTAATCCATATCGGTGCATGCTGGAATTGGGTATTAGTTGTCGACTGAATAAAGATCTCACCAAGGTGAGTATTGATTGCTTATACTTGATTGATTGGTTGGATCCTGACGGTGCGGGTGTGTTCACGGTAGGCCTAACCGGAATACTCCTTTCATCCATCGGAAGGATAGGATATTGTTTAAACTAGAAAAGAGACTTGTTCAGTCAAAAAGGTGTAGCAATTACCAATCACGTTGGTGAATGGCTACGCGTGAAGAGTTCTTTGTACTGGTTGACTGGGCTAAGTCCTAGTCATTTGACACAGTAGAAAAAACTAGGGAAATACATGAACGAGTAGCTGCTCCTTTATAGTCCACGACCAGTCGTTTCTAGGATACTATTGTTAACGGCCCAGACAGTCGATTGAGCTCGATCACTGTCCGTCGTGCGTCTGAACGGTTCGGATGTCACGCATCACGTGTCCACGTCAGTCCGTAGCAACTCGTTACATTCATCCCACGCCGTGATATCGGCGCAGGGAAGTGACATCTTTTCCAAGGAGGCTCAGCAGCAATCCATCCGCTTTCTTGCATGTTTAGCCCCGGTGTATAAGGACAGGAAAAAAGGTGTCAGTGAGCGTGTTAATATGATGTCGTTGGCTTTTTTTCTGTAAACCAGAGCTCGTGGCGTAATGGAATCGATGGTCGACCTGCTCGCGATGATGCAACTAGGCAACGTGGACTGAAAAGCTCATACAAAAGTGTGATTCACTCACGCAACGACCTGGGATAAAACACCGAAGTCGCGCTACAAGAAATAAGTCATAGACTCAGAGAACAGAACATGTATTCAGAAATGGTGAAAACAACTACCACACAATCAACTATGGGATTCAGAAGC
>JBBPNB010000848.1:0-11608 GCA_038090635.1 Rubroboletus satanas | reverse complement strand
GGTACTGGTGCGCAGACATGGGGCGCGGGAAAGGATTATCTGGACTTTTAGAGGTGGCATTTGGGACCGAGTATTGTGTCTGTTCTCCTGCTTTTGGCTGGTAGTCAATTCCTCATGATGCATGATGTACGACATCTTGCGCACACATGTGAGTCTGTTAACATCATATCATAGGTTTTATCCAGGAATAAATGTGTATCCCCAATAATTGTGTGGTGGTACAGGGTGCTTGCTTTCTCATCGATTTCTGCAGGTTCTTCTCGTCATATTTTGGTTGTGTGCGAACTGTCAAGGTAGAATAATCCAGGAGCCATCACCGCGTGGTCCTTTAGTCTTACGAGTCGAAGCAAAATTTGATCCACTTATTCCCGTCAACGACGTCCACAGCCCACTAAGTCTGCGATACAAGTGCCCCTATCAGCATGGACCAGTACATTTGACCACGGCGAGAGATGAAAAGGGGGCCACGACCAGGGTACGTGCGCCAGATAGATCACCATGGACGACATGTTGAGAATGCACCATCAACCAGGTTGTCCCTTATTACCAGAAACTGAGGGAGCTGAGGAGACCGGCCTTGGAGCAGCCTTGTATTTTTTGAAAGTTCAATAATATTCGGTGCAACGTACAGACCCGAGGAGCGGCCGAATACCTCCCGATCTCAGTACGTGAGATGCTGAACAAGGATTCTACAAATCAAGTAAAGACAAGCTCAAATTCTTACTAGTCCAGTTCACGTTCGTAGCTCGGCTCAGACTAACGTATGAGCTGATACCCCAGTCGCGGTGCAGACTCACAGACACGTTACCCTTCAGCTTCACAATGCAAAGGCTTTATGCTATTCTTGTCCGTCCGCGGGGACACCAATGACTAGAAGCAAGTTTGGACGACTCGGAGTGTTGTGCAAAGTTCCCAAGAGAATTACTGCCACAAAAGCGGACCCCCGACACCTCCTGCCTGTGTATCGGCGCTGGTGGTGGCATACTATGCCGCCTCAACGGGAACAGAACCTTCGTGCTCACTGCCTGAGACAGTGAGCACACGTTTCTCATTTCTTATTGATTCTTCGCATCTTCACACCCCTTTGGCTACATGTAGTTACTTTGCCTTGGAGTTATTCATTGAGTCCAATTCAGTTCTGGTTGGTCAGCTGTGCCACTACTCCCAAAAAATTACCTCTTTCGGTCAGCTCAAGATTCTCGGGTTTGCTAGCCCTCTCCTACTCCGATTACATATTCCCCCTTTGTAAATAAATCTGTACACTATTAAAAATGTTTCCCCCTTTCTCTGTATCTTTTCTTTGGCTTTGAAACAGAGTCAAAACTGCATGAATATATGATTATTCAATGTGAAAGAAACATGTAGTAAATACATGAAATATAAGAATTCATCCCTTTGTAGCTACATTAGTGATGCTAAAATCGAATTTTATTATTTTAATGTACGGTTTGACCGCAAAAAAAAATGAGGAAACAGTGCTCTCGAGACAGCATAGGCTGCCAACAGCGCGAAGTGTCGGGGGTCCACTTTTGCGAAGCCGGTTCAATGCAATTGTGAAACTGTTCGGACTTTTTCACACATACAGTAATTGTTTTACATATTGCTTCTGAATGAAGGGCACTACTAAGTACAAAGTACGAACTGATTCTCAACGCCCAAGATAGATGTGACGAAATCCAAAGGAATTCGTGATCACCCCGCTTCTGTTTGGTGCTTGTGCCCGAATAACATGCTTTCTCTGTTAGTCGATATTGCGCACTGACCACTTTGTGGAAAGGTATAAATACTTGCTGTTAACTGCCCTAGTCCACCAAGCACTCGAGCTTACCTCCAGCCTTTCAATTCCAACTCGATCACAATGCATTTCTCTTTCTTCGCTGTCCTCTCTGGTTTGACTGCGTTTGCTGTTGTCAACGCTTTGCCTACCAAACCCACCGAGCAAGATTGCATCCAAGTTGTAAGTGTAATCTTGCAGGTGGATGGGAAACATATACTCATCAATGTGACAGACTGATGATATCTGCATTCCGATCTCGAATTGAACGCAGTGTCCCTTCCGAGTACATTACTGGACCTACCGTGGATGGATGCTGCAAGGCCGTAAGTTTGTTTCATATCATCGAGATATGTGATATCCTAATCAGTGTGATGGTAGGGTTCAGTCAAGATCTGTGGGTCAATTTGCGGCTAGCAACAATATTCCAGAGGAGGTTATGCAGTAAAGCTCCTACGAAGGGCGGAACGAGAACAGTCTGCCAGATAATAGTATTGATATCTTTGTCCCAGTCATTTGTCTTGTGTCCAATTTGTGAGGTGTAAATGAAAGTGAACATGTCGTGACTAGATTGCGATGAAAAGCCACTGCAGGTCGAAAAAGAATGTTCAGTAATTATATGCTTAGTTCGTCATATAGTCACTACGAACAGAAAATGCTTGAGTGTCCCAATTAGCCGAGGAGTGTTAGTCCAAGTAGTTATTTATCTTCAGTGGAAGGGAATCAAGTCAAGTCGGCACCAGACAGCCACAGAGATAACCAGGCCACGAAGTGTTTCATCGAAAAGGGTACCTTGGTGCACCCTGCACCGATGACAATCATGGAGGAAGACCTGCCACTAGCACGCGTCCTGCGAAGTTTATCTGATGAAACCGCTCGGACCTTGTGACTTGAGGATTCATATCCAGACGCCTATGTCCGATCCCCCCTCGACTATCGAGGTACAACAGTCACCTTTGATTTGCACGTCGTTGTGACCGGCAAAGAGCCAAGCGCACGAATACACCACTTGCATATTCGGCCCGGTCACACCGCCCAAAATGCCCAAGATTTCCAAGGTGCCATGGACATCATAGTGATTTACGCAAAAATTGAGAGGCTTACGGTCCTACAGGCTACTGAGTTTGAGAATGTGTGCATCTCAACCATTGATCAAGTGATCCATGGATTGGGATACCAATCCCACATTTATAGAGAACCGACGAAGCAGCTTTCATAATGAATCAGTGTCAATCGTGAGTACATGTTTGTAGCGTAGCGTCATTATAAGGAACCACAACACAATACTGGAGAGGCACACGGGTATATACAAAAAAAAGGTGGAGATCCACGTTGAGACATTATGAGGGCCGAAGCTTGAGTGACGGAAGACGAGGAAAAGGGAAAGCAAGATGACAACCAGACTTCAGATCACGCACTACCTTTCAAAAATCACTACACACAACCCTCCCTCAATGCTTGTTCAGATCCACCGGCGGCGCATGAACCTTCACACTTCCTCCTTCATCCATATTCGCCCCCGCCGTGGTCGCCAACACACCCGATGCCTCGTTCGCCTTGACCTCCTCCCTCCCCAACCCGAGTGTATCCTCCGGAATCCAAACCACACGCTGGGGACGCGCGAGGGCAGGATGCGCAAACCCATAATCCACCGTCCCGTCCACGTGTCGCGAAAAGTGGAGGTCGTCAAAGTAACCTTCAGAATCGGGCGACGAGTCGGTGCTGCGCGTGCGCTGGATGATCGGTTGGATCTGCACGGGGCTTTCTGGGCCGAGGTATTGCGAGGGACCAGGGTGGGAGGTGGAGACACCGACGGCGGAGTCGATGGTGTCGCGACGCATTTCGGCTGACTTGCGACTGTTGTCATCCTCAGGTGAACCTTCAGACTTATAGGTCTTGTCAGCGATGCTGAGGGGAAGTGCGCTGATGAGGGGACCATAGGAGCTGTTGATCACAACATTGAATCCGAACTGTGAAACCAGTGCATCAGCCTTGCGAAACAAAGCTTGAAGATCAAAAAAGGGCTCTAACTCACAGTCAGGAAGATCAATACTACCATCAAAATGCCCTCTGGGATTGCGTTTGCATTATTATTCTCATCCCGGGCAAGGAAGAAGAGTGCACAGAGACAGATCTGCTGGACGTACATGCCCACGAACACATGTTGGATGGCTTTAGGGTAGAACAAGCCTCCAGTGTCCGTAGCCGATGGTTGGGTGTATTGGTACAAGAAAAGGTATTTGTAGAGTTGGTAGAACAGGAAAAAGGCGAGAACAGCGAGACCGTTGATGATGGGAGAGATGATGGAGTAGCCGAGAGCTATACAAATCATTAGCAACGGAATTCCGCAAGAAATGAGCGAACTGACTGATGACAGTGAGGAGTGTGACAACGGGGAATAAAGTGCCCCATGCAACGCTTCGAGGACCAAACTTGATATTGTAGATGGAGCGAGGGGTGCTTCCGAGAATGAACAACATCACGTAATACACAACCAACTGAACGATGGCAAGGAAACCACCTGCGGATCCGGCAAGTCCTTGCAGGGTGACGTACCTATTCGGGATAGATAAGCACCCAGTGGTCAGTCAGAATGGGAAAAAACCGTACGTGAGGAAGAAAGTTGATGCCTGGGGAAGGTACGATGCCAGCAAATTCGCAATGGAGCTGGGATTCTGGAGAATGCTCGGAAGGGCAGCGATAATTCCAGAACTCAGGGTGACAATAAGGAATGAATGCTACGGACCCATAGGATGAGTAGGATATGTTCTCCGATAGCGAAAACACTTACGATCACTTGAAAGATGAAGTAACGCGTCATCAGGCTAAGTTCTAATCCTGTACGGGTAGGGATGCCCTCAAAGCGAGCCAACAGCCTCAAAACAATGGGTAGGAGCATCATGAGAACCGCGAGCAAAACCGGGGGCAGGATACCCTGGATGATACCAAGGACTACTGGCGGGATAGTGCAGAGCCACGCGAGCCAACTCTCGCGGACACAGAGACCCTCGATGTTAGATATAATACCAACAAACGCCACAGGGAATGCCCAGAGAATGATCAAGGCGGCGGTCGCTGCATAGCTAATCACCATCCGAATACGTTTCTCGTACGGGTTCATGCCAAGGTTGCCCCAGAGAACATCTTCGGGCGAAACTTCGAGGTACCGATCAGCCATGTGGTATGGCGCGTGGTGTGCGAGTGAACCATAGGCCATGTGTGCCGCGATCTGCTGGTTGAAGGTGATGAAAGCGGAGTTGAGAGGTGGGTACGGCTGTTCAGAGCTATTCTTGCCATTCGCCACATCATCAGAAACTGGGAGATAAGATTCTTGAGAAACAGTCCTGCGGGCCTGACGAAGCAGAGCAGTGGTCGTGGAAATCTCGCTCCGGCACCAGTCAATCGTGTCAACTTCCTGACCAATAAAAGGGAGGGAGAAGGGCAAGAAGCCCACGGGGAGACGATGAGTAGGACGCTTGCCGTGTGGAACGAGTTTCTCGGCGAGAGTGAGGTTACGTTCAGCGTCATCGGCTGACTCTGAGGGGTGTGCAGCATCGCCACCTTGCTTTTTGAGTGCCTTGGCGCGAAGCTTGGCTGCAGTAGAAAGCAAGGTAGTCTCAGCAGACTCCAATTTACCGGAGGCGGCAAGACGGCGATCGTAAACAGTAGGTAGCTCCCCCAAATCACTGCAAAGATACGGATATATGCGATGTAAGTAGATGACTTCCGCTCCAGGAGGATGACATACCGATTGATCCAGACCTTTTTCACGCCACCTGGGAATCGCGAGTACAGCTGTGTCAATGCTTTTTCAGACAGATACTTGGAAGGAATGCCAGAAACCAAAATAGTGTTTGCTTGAGCAGAGCGAGAGTGCACGGGATCGATAAGGTGGAGCTGCCGGACATTGATAAAGTGACTCATTTCGCGCTTGATATTCCAGTATATCCAAACTGTGCACGGCCCACAAAATGTGTCAAGAATTGAGTCAGCATCGAAAACGCATATAGAATACTCACAGGTTGAGAGCCAAACAAGGATGATAAAGGGGGCATATCTCTCTTTGTGGTTAGCCGCAATGTTTCCAAATGTAAATCTACTCAGTCCGGTGTTTCCGGGGATGGAATTGTTGACTGAAGTGACGGGCAAAAGTACAATCCAAGAAACAATCCAGATGGGGACGAGCACGCGAATCATCAGGCGGAGAAATCGGACAAAGAAATAGGCGTCGGGCCCATTTACGCGCTGAATGTCTTTGTAGTTGGCCTTGTAGAGTGCGATCGGCCATGTGAGCAAGCCTGTCTTGAGTAACCCAACACGTTGACTGCGAGATAAAGTGAGAGTTAGAGGCGGCATGGAGTCAGCATGGAGTGGCGCACTCGTCGACTGGGGTGACTGTACGGGGCTCATACACGGCTTTGAAGTAGGGACGAAGAAGGGTGAATGCGGCGATTTCAATACCGAACACAATGGCGTTAAAAGCAAGGGCAGTCTCAAACGTAGCCGTTGTCGCCGAGCCGGCGTTGGAGACGTCGGACCTAGGACAAGAGTGAGCAATGAACAAGCAGAATAAAAGACAAGGGCGTACATGGTGGAGAGAGGACAAAAGAGCGGACTGGAAAGGAGAAGACTTGGGTGAGTTGTACTTGTCAGGTGTCGCGGGGCTTTACTCGCTTGCGTTTCTCGATCGGTCGCTTATGTAAAAGGTCTTGGACCACTATTCCTTTTCTGGAAAACAAGCACTCCGAGCGTCGAACATCCAACCCTTATACGTTCTGCTCCGACTCGTCGTGCGTCATATTGCTCCACCCTATTATTCATACAGGCTCATCCCATGCAAAATTCCCTGCAAGACCGACAGGAGTTTGAATGAAGATTGTCTGTGCTAATTTGACACCTAAAGCAGGACCGTCAGAATTGGAATAAAACGTCCTTGCTTCTAGCCCAGGGCGCTGAACGTGTGTCATGTGTATCCCTGCATGAGCGCTGACAAGGGGCCAGGACTCCAATCTTGCCATCCCTCCTCAACCTCTTTCTTGGGTCCCTAGCAATACTGTCTACCCTGGCTAACATTTAGACCGCCAGCTTGACCGCCAGAAAGTTGTTTGTTGCCCTCGCGAGCTCCGGTTTTTAGTCTTTTACCCCGGAGCCGTAATACGGTTGGTTACGTTTTCGATTTGCGCTTTTGTCATGGTCTGATATGATATAGCAGTTGATCCGCTACGCATAACGTATGTCATCGACATGACCCGCAGAACGCAACCAATGGACAAGGCTGGCGTGTTTTCGGTCATAGCTTCCAGAGGGTCGCATCCCCCGTGATTCGTCTAACGCACCTCCATATGTAGAGCAAAACAAGTGTTTCGCTGCGATTCTTCCAGCTCGCTTCCGAACTTTTCGTCGCCACTTCGCGCCCGTCGGATGGGACATGACAGCCCGTACTACCAAATATGGATTTATGCCTGTCGAAGTCATCACTTCAATCAGACTCTTCTGGGGTACGCACATTTCCTCCCGGCACCAGCACCTCTCTCTCGAACCGCACGACGCGTACCCGCCCCCGGGGCTGTGACCTTTCTCTTACCAATATTGGTCAACAGGAAACCTCAGCTCATGGCACGTGTATTTTGTATTCCTTACCGCTCGAATCGGGTCGTCTCGGTGTTCCAACCTACTCCAGAGCTCTGATCGTGTCTGCTCGAAACCATATATTCCGGGTACCGAGAGCATGCCCAGATTATTTCCGTGAGATATGCACCCGCTTCGTTGTTTAAGCGGAGACAAGGTTGGTATGCAAACAACCCTTCCACCTGACTCGTGCACTCATACCCCGTACACTCTATTGACATTCGTCACCTGTCAGAACAAGTGCTGCTGCTGTTCCGTATAGCATCTGTCTCACAAGCTGCCCACTATAGCTAGGGTGAAAGTTCCAACTTCAGACACGTCGACGATTTCAGAGAGTCTAAGATGCTCTAGAAGGTTTTAGAAACCTGGTAAGCGAGCTCAGTTAACATTTCGGGGAAACTTTGAGTAGAGGTACTTACTTGTTTCATGTTGACTCCATCCACCGATGCGGCCGGCGCGTAGAGATAAGAACGGCTCTCGTCCTTCTGTACTTGCCTCTGTCCTCCGCTGTATACGCAAAACCTAATCAGATTGGCTGCTGACCATAGCGGATCCTTGTTGCCCCACTAGTACAGTACTGTATGCTGAGTGTTTTTGGGGTACTTAGATCTGTTACGCATGGTAATCATTGCATACTTATTCTTATTGATGAATTCTTGTCTTCTATAGTGGCTGTTGTCGGATGTGGGGTGAGTTGTCCCATGGATTATGGGTTTGCTGGCACCCTCCGTGGGTGCATACCAAAAAGGGACGCGTCCAGACCCGTCCAAAAAGGCAATGTTGTCTGCGCCGTAGAGACCCTAGAAACTCAATTGTCAGAGCAAGGTGACATGAATATCGATACCCAGCCACATGTAGGGGTGGTCGTATCTCTGCACTCAGTAGCATTTATCTGTCACTTCGAGCAAGAGCAATGGATATCGTCTGTTCTATAGTGTAGATGGAATCTATAAATGAGTTTGCAAAGATGCATGGTGTGTAGTTAGCGGGAGATGAAAACTAGTCCAAGGAGAGAACGGCAAGACAAGTCATACGAGGCAGCAACGTAGGTAAACTACAGACATTCGCAGAGAGAGATCTTGACCAAAACATTCTTTTTTTCCCCACGTCTAGTGAGACTGGAAGAGGGAAATTCTATCGGAAGCTTCTAGCAAGGTATGGCAGTGTGGATAATACCACACCGTATTACTTTCCAGCGCACGTCTTGTAGAAGACAAGCCCGCACAGCGCGACAGAGTAACCTAGTATCCATCATTGAACGAGCGAACGTGAGAATCGTTGTGAAAGTCGCACCAAAAATTTGCAACGGCGTGATAGGTGTACCGAAAAGAAGCACAGAACCAGTAACAAGTAGGATATCCTTACAAAAAATGCCCGTTCAAAGCTTCCGTCAGTCAAACGTATGATAATGGAACCGACCTTGAACACGCCCGCGAGTGTCAATACCAAGCCACTTCCAGCACCCACCAAGAAGACGGCGGCAATGTTGAGCAAAAACGCCGCCAGAGCATTAGAGAGAAGGACCCCCCAGCTAATCTCGCCAGCGGCGATTGCATAGAATGGTGCGAGACCCTCCGTAAAGGGAATGACGAGCAGATTGATGGCGGCGCAGACCGGTGCATAATAGTGCAGAGAAACGAGAGGATCCATCTTGAGCCCATGGAGGAGGATTTCGATCATGACCAGACGGGACGCCTCGAACTAAACCCATTCCAGCGTTAACCGCGGCGCATCACAGGGATTAATAAGCGATACGTACGACAACGGCAGCAGCTTGCGTCAAAAATCCAGTAAGGTTAAAGTGAAGCTCTCCGTGCGAGGCGAGGGCAACACCTGATGAGATCATGAGTACGATCATAGCCAGACGCCGATTTGGTTCCTTTATCTGGCTAATCCACGAGATGAGAAGGATCGCGACCGGCGTGAAAGCCTACGATTTATCAAGTCAGCGACATCGAACCAATGTGAGTGGAGATAGAGAGGTGTAACGTGTTTCGCATGTGGAGCTGAGCATACCTTGAGCATCTGGATGTAGGCAATGCTGAGATACAGATACGCAGTGTTGCTGAGGATGAGGCTACCGCTGAAGAGCAGCCCGATAGGGAGGATGGAGCGCATGAACATCGCTTGAGACATGTGGACATCTTTGACGCCGTCAAGTAGATTGGTAGTACGCTGAAGCACTCTTGTGCCAATAGCCTATCTCATAATCAGATGACGACAACGAAGGAAGGAGAGACAGACTAACGGCAGAAGTGAGATGCCAAGTGACGAGAAAGACAGGATAGCGGAATCCATAGGTATTGTACACGCGATTGTTGTATAGGATGACAACCGAACTGAGGACTATCCATACAGGGATGATAGCAACGGCAGGGATTTTGGCACGCTGCGGTTTGGACGGGGTCGTAGCGGGCGGTGGGAGTGACGCAGAGGAATGGTCACGGTCGGATGGTCGTTGTTCAGTTTCGGGACTGAGGGGAACGGACTCTTCATCATGTTCTTGAACTTGCAGCTGAGCGAGCTCGTGCTTCTCAACGGAGACGGGGTCTTGCAGGTGGTGGCTCTTCTCGTCTTGACCCATATCGACAGCGAGTGGGGGTTTCGCAAGGCTGAAAGAATCTTGTTAGATACGGCCGTAGTCAAGCTGGGGATGAGACTCACAGTGGACGCCAAGGAGGCAATGGGTAACGTAGGGTCGGCGGTCTGATGACCTGTCGAAACCGCGCAGACTCCGTTTGGACCCGCATATGGCGCGACTCGTCAAAATTTCCATAAAAAGAAATTGGATCGAATTGGCTTGTACAGCCCTAATAAGTAGGGATGTCAGTACTGCTTAGTATCGTCAAGAACACCGCTGCGGCGCTACTAAACTAGGGAGGATATTATATTATATCTCTAATAGGGTAGTCAATAAGAGAAAGGTCATGTCGACAGAAAACACACTCAAGAAATTTGGACTTGATGAAAATGGACGGCAGTGCAGGAGACTGATATTTTAACTCCGCGTGGATGCCCAGGCTCGCATGCCGACGCGGCATGTGCACGTGCCACTGGTGGCTCTGCTAGGTGTACGAAAATGATAATAGCGCCGCCGCCCCGAACCGTAGATAACAAAAGTAAGCAGCATATACTCTAGTGTGGTGCGGTTTTCGGATGCCATGCCCCCGGGAACCAGCTGGTCTGGGTTTAAAATTACCACTACAGAAACTTTCTAATATACCAGCTGTACAAAAGTGTAGGATGCCTGAGCTTCGACAACCTAGTCTGGGTTTAAAATTAACACTACATTTACTTTCCCTTGCAGTGACTACACTGATGGGCCAGGCCTTCAGCCTGGGGTCCAGCCTGATACTCATCACTAGTTCCTAGTCACTTGTCATAAATATGGCTTGGTCACCAGACTCACTTACCAGGCCGGGCCCCTAGTAGGCCCTTGGAGGCCCTATTTCCGGGCTGGGGCTGTCCTTCATAGGACTTCAGGCCAGCCTGACACATCACTAATGCCTAGTCAGTTACCATAAGGATGGTCACCAGACTAATTTACCACATTCTAGGTATGTGCCAGGATATATATATGTTTTCCGCAGTGATATGAACCTCGAGTCGTGCTGGCTCCACAGGTGCGAGCAGCGGAAGGGCGGGGACTGTAGAACACCGCAGATCCGATCTTTCCGCTTGCCTACGGCCTAGGCACATACGGTGAGCGTTAAATATCGCCGGCTGCGAACATACCTCACGGAATTTCAGCCCATCAACTCGCTTTCCCAAGGTTCTCGTCCAAGTCATTCATCCTTCGCCTCATTTCTCCCCATATCCACCACACTCTGACTATGTCCGACCTCAAATCCGCAATGGATCTCGCCCAAAAGCATCCTGATCAATTCCTTTCTGAGCAGGTCTTCCGAGGCCTCTACGTAGACGAGTTCAAATTCGGCCCAGGAACGAGCGGAAACCTTGGTTTGAACATGATCTCGCAGTACGTCGTCGTGGCCGCACAAACTCGGCGTGGCGGGTTGCAGCCCGTGTCAGGAGTGGGCGAGCTGGCCATTCACCTCAACTGTGTTGTCAAGGCTTCCGCCTTGCATAACAACACTATCACTATTCACGCGCAGCAATTCCACATCACAGCTCGCTCCCTTGCGACCCAGAAGAAGATTGATGCCCATGGTCCATCGATCATCACAGCCGATAACAGCATCCACA
>JBBPNB010000847.1:0-11610 GCA_038090635.1 Rubroboletus satanas | reverse complement strand
AAAGGGGAACGGCCTCATGGTATCCTACAGGCATGGTAATGAGGAGGCCTCATGGTGAGGCTATACATAGCGGAGATGAAAGAAGGCAGTGTCGGTCCTAAGAATAGGAAAGAAGAAGGACCGACCGTCTGGAAAGAATAGAGTTAGGTTTGCACTGGAGTATACTGGAGAGATCTAAAGAGATCATCCAGGAAAGGAAACGGTGGTCCATAGGAGCAGAATGCCTGTCCACAGAGTTGGGAAAGAGAATGAAATAAAACGGTAACCGCAGAGTGTAGGATAAGGGCTGAGCCAGACCATCGGTTTGTAACAAACCCCATGCAACAGAAAAAGTCAAACAGGTTTGACAAGTGCAGACTACGGATTTTTAAATAGGAGACTTGCCACAACATCAAGCTCTCCTACCCTACCCACTGTAATTGTATCCAAAGAAGAGAAATCAGTATTCATTCCCCTTTCTCTTTTTTCAATGGAAGGTCAAAATGTTGTCACAACTCCAGCCTTAATCGACTGCAGAGCCACCACCTATTTCATTAATTATGTGTTTGCCAAAAGAAACCATCTACAACTCATTCCCCTCTCTCATCCTCATCAAGCTTACAACGCCGATGGAACACCCAATCAAATGGGAGAGATTAGACACAAGTTTCGACTGCATATTTGAATTGACCATGATGAGGAAGATTGGGACTTCCCAGTGCTATTCAGCAGAAAACATCAAAATATCATTTTAGGAATGTCTTGGCTAGCCAAACAAAATCCAGTAATTAACTGGGCCACCCGCAAAGTCACTGTATTCCCCCAAAACACTCCAAGAAAGCGAAATGGGTTGGAAGCACTTGGACAGCAGTATCTCCTGCACTATCTAAGGAATGATATGGACGTCAAACTAGGAAAACTTTGGACCAAACAATTCAATACTCTACCTGAATTAACTCAAAAGGTCACCTTATCCACAACATTGGTTCAAGAAGCCACCTGGTTGAAGACTGAAATACCCAAAGAATACCAACAATTCTCTGACATCTTTGCCAAAGAAAAAAACATGGAATTACCTCTACCAAGATCTTTTGATCACAAGATTTGTTTACTCCCCAGCTTTGTTCCTAAATGAGTGTCCAACTATTCACTGAATCCTGAAGAATTAGCCACTTGTGAGAAGTTCATAAAGGAAAACTTAGCCAATGGAAAAATCCAACCATCAAAATCTCCACAAGCTGCTCCTTTTTTCTTCATACAGAAAAAGGACAATAAACTCTGCCCATGTCAAGACTACCGATATATCAACTCACATACCATGAAAAATGCCTACCCCCTTTCCCAGATCAACAACCTCTTAGACAAACTAAAAGGGTTGTCCATCTATACCAAGCTGGATGTCTGCTGGGGTTACAACAACGTCCAAATTAAACCCAAGAATAGATGGAAAGCTGCATTCGTCACTCCGTTCGGACTATACAAACCCACTGTCATGTTCTTTGGACTCTGTAACTCCCCAGCTACCTTCCAAGCTTACATGGATGATGCTTTCACCAACTTCATCACAGAAGGCTGGCTCGTGGTCTATATGGATGATGTCCTCATCCATTCCTCCAACGAAATCACTCACCACCAGTGAACCCTAAAAGTACTTGAGTGATTCTGGGAACAATATCTCTATCTAAAACCCAAGAAATCCCACTTCAATCTTGCTGAAGTAGAATACCTTGGCCTCATGGTATCCAATGACTGTATCAAAATGAACCCCACCAAACTCTCTGCCATTGAAGATTGGCATCCACCTGAGAACATCATGAAACTCTGTTCCTTCCTAGGATTCTGTAACTTCTACTGCAAGCTTATTCCAGCCTTCTCCAATATCACTTGTCCTCTCCATGATCTTATCAGAAAAGGAGCCCTTTGGCAATGGGGCTCCGACCAGGAGCAAGCCTTTCAAACTCTTAAGAATGCCTTTCTTAAACAACTTGTTCTCTGAACCCCTGACCTCACCAAACCCTTCTATGTTATGATGGATGCCTCCCTCACCACCGCTGGAGGGATGCTTATGCAAAAGGACAGCAATGGCAATCTACATCCTTGCTCCTATATTTCTAAATCATTTGGACAAGTGAAGCGAAATTATGATATCTATGACCACGAACTCCTCACCATCATTCTTGGCCTTGAAGAATGGTGTCACTACCTTTGAGGGACTGGACTTTCTGTCACTATCCTCACTGATCACAAGAACCTCTTGTACTTCAAACAACCCTGCAAACTTTCATCCCAACATGCACATTGGCAGACATTCCTTCAAGATTACGATTTAACCTTCACCCACCTGTCTGGCTTCCAGATGGGCCCTGCCAACACCCTCTCTCGCCAAGATCATGTTGATACCTCCCAGAACAATGCCACCCATCAACTACTTCCCAACTCCCTCTTTTCCTGATCTCTCAACCTCACTATTGTCCATAAAATTGCCCACTCCTTCAAATCTGACCCCTTAGTTGCCAACACCCTTACTGCTATGTCCCTGGGCACCAGCCTCCTTTCTCATGCTCACCCAGATGGCTGGTTGTTTAATAGCACCCACCTGTCCTTCCAGGATCGACTCTACATTCCTGAGAATTGCCATATTTCCTTGGTCTTTTCCATCCATAATGCCCCACACAGTGGTCACACCGGTGCTGCCCACACCCTGGCACTTCTCTCTTGCAATTACTGGTAGCTCAGGATATCAACCTTCATCTGCCATTACATTCAGGGTTGCACTGCCTGCTAGCAGCACAAGGTCAACACTTACCCCACACCCCCTCCCTTGTTCCTGTTCCCACCATGGTGACTCGTCCTTTCCAGCACCTTACCATGGTCCTTATCTCCAGCCTTCCTTCTGTCAGCCCCTTGGATACTGTTCTGGTCATGGTGGACCACGGCCTTATCTGGGGGGTGGTTTTTATCCCATGTGCTAAAACTGTCTCTGCCGCCAATGTCACTTCATTGTTTTACAAACACATCTTCCTCCAATTTGACCTCCATGACCGAATAATGTCCAATTGAGGTCCCCAATTTGCCTCTACCTTTGCTCTCAAACTTTCCTGCCTCCTCCACTATGATGTTGCTCTATCCACTGCCTACCACCCACAAACCAATGGAGAAACAGAACAGATCAACCAAGAACTTGAAACTTATCTCTGCTTGTTCTGTCAAGAAAAACCTGAATCTTGGCCAGACCTCCTTCCTATGGCCAAATTTCACCACAACTTGATGACCCACTTAGCCACCAAACAATCCACATTCTTCTTAATGATAGGATACCAAGTCTGGGCCTATCCCAAAATTGGCCCAACCTTTGTCTCCCACTTAACTAACTGGCTTACCAAGCTCACCTCAGCTCAAGAGGAAGCCAAATCAGCCCTAAGCAACTCCCAATGGATCATGGCAGATAGGAACAGACACAGGTTTACTCCTTTCACAGTTGGATAACTAGTATGGCTAGAAGTCATGAATATTCCCCTGGCATCAAATCGGAAGCTATCTCCAAAACAACATGGCCCCTTTCCTGTCAAAAAGATCATCTCTGCAGTAGTGTACAAACTAAACCTTTCACAAATCTGGAAAATATATCTGGTCTTCCATGCCTCTCTTCTCACCCCCTATTCTGAAACTGATGAACACAGCCCAAACTACCTCCGACCTCCATCAGATCTCTCAGCTACTGAAGAAGAGTATGAAGTTAGTCATATCATCAAACACTGATGCATAGCCCATTGCCACCGCTATCTTGTTGCCTGGAAAGGATATCTGCTATCTGAAGCAACTTGGGAGACCGAGTTCAATCTGAGCAATGCCCCCAATATTCTAAGGGTATATAAGACTGCTCACCACTTGTAAAACCTTCATGTTAACACCCACTGAATACATCACCCCCGAAACTATCATTATCCCTACATCAGAAATTGCCTATGCCTTAGGATATACAGTGAGGTGCAAAACTGTTACAATGTTTGGTACTTTTTCAGTATATATGGTTTAGTATCTGAGGGTGTGGAATCTTGCTTAGTGTTGGTGGGAGCATGGGAGCCACTAATCCTTGGCTACAAATGTTGTCCCTGGGTCATGTGACCCAGTGTAGAGGCTTTGCTGATATATCCCTTTTAATCCAGAGACATCATTGTAACAGTTTTGCACCTTTTGGCAATAGTAGAGTATTTGTCAAATATCATACTTGACATTACCTCCTTTGGCTTTAAGCACTGTCCCAATCCTCCTAGGGATGCTTACAATTAATCTCTGATACACCTCAGGTGGTATCTCCTTCCACTTTTCCTAAATCCTATCCCATAATACATAAATTTCACTAGAAGGGTGTTCTTGCTCTGCAAACCTTCCTGTGAGATATTAAATGGGATTTAAGTTAGCATACTGTACACCCCATATCATAATCCTAAACTTCTACTCCTCTAGCTACATCTTGACCTTTTTGCAGGTATGCTTCAGGTTGTTGTTCTGCTGAAAAATGGTGTTAGGAGGGTTAACATCACAATGCTATAGGGTATTAAGCAGTTCATTCTTCAATATTTGAAGGTAAAGGTCACCATCCATCCTACCATCAATCTTGGCAGCAAAGCCAACTCCCATCCAAGTCATACAGCCCCACACTATTACAGAATCTCCTTCAAACCCAGAAGTTTCTTGCACTAACCTATCACTGAGCTCCTCTGCTGGCTTTTTCCATACCAATTTGTGTTCATCTGACCCCAGGCAATCAATTTCAGTCCTCCAGAATCCAATCTGTGTAAGCATTTGCAATGTTTAGCAAAAGGTAGAGGACATTTGGACTTGATTACAGCCTTCATCCCAGTCCCTTTCAAGTGCAAATGGGTGGTACTTGGATGGAGAGGCTGATTGATAGTATTTGAGAGAGTTTTGGTCACTTGAACTGCATTCTCTGACTTCTGAGTTAAGATAAGATGGACAGCATGGCAGATGCCTGAGGAAGAAAGCTTTAACAAATGACTTCCAGCAGACTCCTGGAGGTTGTAACACTCTTTGGAATGAAGTCTGGATATGGTAGCAATGCTGATATCAGTAGCAGAGGCAATGGAGTGAGTAGAATAACCAGCATCCAGCTAAAAAAAAATGATATTCTTCTGAGTGACAGAGTGTGATCTCATGATGATAGTGATTGGAAATAAAGAGGTGTAGGAACTAATTCAAACTCAGATGTGATGTTTATATCTTTATCCTTATTTGTATGCCAAACAAACATTAACAATCCCCCCCCTCATTTAGCTGGGATTCTACCACTGCTATCAAAAGGTGCAAAATTGTTACAATGATGTCTCTGGATTAACATGGATATATCTGCACAGCCTCTACATTGGGTCACATGACCCAGGGACAACATTTGTAGCCAAGGGTTGGTGGTTCCCACGCTTCCACCAACACTAAGCGAAATTCCCACACCTTCAGATACTATACCATATATACTGCAAAAGTACCAAACATTGTAACAGTTTTGCACCTTACTGTACCTCTTACCAACTTCTCTGGCTATGAAAAACCTTCAATATCTACACCCTCACTGGTCTCACTGAAGCCCTCCATCATCATCACACCCATTCGTGTTTCTGCCATTACTCTGACTGCCCCTGACACTATTAGGAATGGCCATTTTCCTCCCCATCCCTCCACCTGACTCCACCCTCCAAGTCCCAGAAATTCCCCAAGTTACAGTCCACCATTTCAGCTTTGTTGTTGTTTTCATTGCTGTCCTCCAATCTCTAGATTTTGATGCCCACCTTGCCTCCCATCAGCCTCTTCACTCCTCCATCATCTTACAGCATCTTATCAATGCATATCAATGAATCTATCTCCATCAGATGTTCTTTACCCAGAATGACCAACACTATGAAACTGGCCCCCATGATTCATCCCTCTCCAAATCCCTCTCCTCTCTCAGAAGTGAAGTATTGGACGTCCTCTATTACACAGGTTCAATGACCAACACTATGGAACTGGCCCCCATGATTCATCCCTCTTCAAATCCCTCTCCTCTCTCAGAAGTAAAGTATTGGACCTCCTCTATTACACAGGTTTTACACAGGTCATTAACAACCTTTTCCCTAATTAGATTGCCCACGTTATACAACCCCTCCTCCAAGTGGCTACCCAGGCAGAATGGATTGGCTATCTCACTAATGTGACTACATTCCCCAACCCTTCTATTCACCTACAGACGGTCATTAACTTAAGTCCTTCACTACCTATCCATGACCCCCTACTCCCTTTCCACAAGTACCTGCCCAAATACTTCACTCTCAGGACTCAACTCCAGAGAAAAGTGAAAATCAATCCCCCACAATCTCGACCACTCTCTTCTGCACTTCCAAAGTGATCTCGGAAACATCAACAAACTCTGTCCTCTCCAATATCTCCAATAAGTCTTCCATGCCTCCCCTGACTACCCCACACTCTTATTTTCCTAGCGAAATGACAAACCCCTCCTCCAACCAGCAAACACTACACTCCTGACTCTGTATCCAACGCTCTGCCTTGCATCTCTCTCAAGCCCTTGGCGTCACTATTCCAAACACCCAACAACCTTACCCTGTCAACTCCTCTTCAACTGACCAAATGGTCTGTTTTGGCTGTGGAGAACCAGTTTACTTCCAACCAAACTGCCCAACTACTCACTGTTCCTTCTGCAATTGATTGGCCTCTGGACATGCTGTCCTCTGCTGTCCCCAAAGGCAATGCTCTATGTGCGGTCACCAAGGCCATACTCTCAGACGCTGCCCTTGAGCAACTACAAATCAGCCTGGGGAAGGACGGGATGAATGGAATCCCAATGACCAATATGATTACAAAAGTCAATGGAGGAGATCAGTCCAGTCCTGATCCCGACTTTTGAGTATGGTATGTTTGTTTACGATATGGTGTATTCGCCCTATGGGAGAGCTTGTTACGACGCTACCACTCTCCTAGCGCAATGCTAAGATAGATAGCTAACAAAGGACGTAGCAGTAGGCACTCAGAAGTAGCCTAGAGACTTATAGAAGTCCAATCTATGGGGAACGCCAGAAGATACGTGGTATTTGCATAGAACTAGCTAGAGAGCTAGGTTCTACACCTGGGTCTTATATACGAGTACAAGGGTGCTACGAGGCCAGAGGATCCCCTAAGGGGAATAATCTGGAAACCAGTTGGCACGAGGTTAGAGGTAGGCATTTGAAGATAAGAAAGGGACCTGGATATGGAATAGTAGTACTGGTCCTCGTGTGGAACACGAGGTGAAACAGGGACCAGCATAATGGTACAGCGTACGAAGGAGAAGAGGTTGTTAGTCAGTCCGAAGCATAGCAATGCTGGCTGCGTATGGTAGCTAAGAACGGGAGAACGGTAGAGCAAAGGTTGGAGTGGGAGGAAACGAGAATGGATAGTAATCATAGGGAGATTGTTGGGTTGTAACAGAGCTACTGTTACAAACCAGCCTGATTCCCCCATTTACTTCAGGTTTTGTTCTTCCTTGTTACCAATGACCCCCTTGCAACATTCATCAGCAAACCAACCCTTATCCTGACATCTGTGGAATTCTGTGGAATTGATACAGGTCTGTGGAGATCAGCATTACTAGGTACCTCTCTGTAAAAATTCTGTAAGTCCTGTACAGCTCTGTCAGGATGAGGGTTGGTTTGCTGATGTTCCCGTTCTACTATATGAGTAAGCATTCAGTGAATTTTGTAAACATTTCTGTACAAAATGATTCCTTGATGATGTTACAATATAAGATACCATCATGAAGAGATAATGCTGGAAGAACAGAAAAGCTGTAAGATAGTTAGCAATGATCACAATGATCAGTAGTGTGTTCACCATCATCCTCGTACAAAAAAAGCTTTATGTTGTGCCTTTGTTCCTCAAAATGACCATGCTTGTCCATGATATGTCGTTCTGCAATCCACAGAACTCTCATCTACAAAGACAAGCTGTTCTGCTTCATATTTGCCCATTCTACTGGTGTAGTCAAGGCACTTCTGAGCTAAACATTCAGCTGCAACATATGTGATCTCATAGAAAAAAGTGAGCACTAGACAAAGTAATATATAGTACAATTACCTTCTTCATCGTAAATCCTGCTCAAAACAAAGTGTGTACCACACAGTCAAACATGAGACTTCAACTCCAGCCATTGTCACTAAAGCTTCCTGGAGTTCATCAATGTACACATTGGGCACTTTTTAAACCATTCCAAGTAAAAACTGTAACAATATATTGCAAGTCCCAATATCTGCAAATCTTGGGCTTACTTCAACATCAACATCCCACAGATGCCTATTTCCCTGTCTTCCACCCTCATTTGATGGCTTTTCTGGGGGTAGTGGGTATGGGATGGTTCCATGGGTGTCAAAATGTGATAGTACATGCCTAACAGTGCAGATAGATAGATCAAGGCCAATGGCAATGTGATCTTTCCCAATTATCCTAGAACAATGGCCCATTGAAGCTCAGGGGAGATTTTCCAGCCTTGCAGCATGGCTACAGAATCACTGAGGGTCCACTAAGGGTCAACCTAACACAATGCCAAGGACATGAAATACTGAAATCACCAAAAAGTCTTCTACTCCAATCGGTGAACATGGAATGGATTCAGGGGGAGACCTGTCGGTGTCGAACAGTAGTTTTTTTCCTTCCATTCTGATGCGTGGTTGGGGTGTGTTTTTGGGCGCGATTTTCCCACGCGGATAGTAATGGATTGACTTGGACCCTTTTTCTTTTCTTTTCTGCCGCATCGGACAAGCGCGGATGCACTTCGTCGGGTCTTCTCCGTGTCGTTCCTGGTTGTCCGACCTTGGCAGATATGTAACTCGAACGTCACTTGCTCAGATCATCCGATATCCAGCGTTCTGATCCGGAGAATACCGCCACCCAGTGACAAACACAATTGAACATTATGTAATGTAATGGCTCTAGTACACCATGTACAAGGGAAAAAAAAAAAAACGACACGTACACAACGCGCAGGGTACGATACAGAGAACACACGAGTACAAAAAAAAAAGAGAGATTCCACCCGCACCCCCACGCATCACGCATCATACACCACTCGCGCACTCAACCACGGATACGGATAATTATGCTGATAAAAATTCCTCACCGTCCGTCGCCCGGCGAGACGCGGCATCGTCGCATACGATCCACCCAACGCAACGTGATGCTTCTCGTCAAAGAAATCGGTCGAGTACCCCGGGAAATGGGTCGTCGGGAACAGACCCTCGTGGTCGCTCAAGAGCGTCGACGTCCATTCCCAGATACCCCCGTTGGTACCTTTGCCCGCACACGCGTCGAGACCTGTCGTGGCACTGTGAAAAAGGGAATGAATATATGAGCGGGGTGGACGGTGGGTTTGGGGGGACGTACGGGACGGGATGCCAGTTCCTGAAGCCCACGTTGGCACCGCCGGTATGCCCGACGTCGTACGTGTCCAGGAAAAGCCGTAACTCGGGTTCAGTCGGGAGTCGTCCACCCTTGGATCGAGCGTATGCCAATAAACCGTCGTACGACGTCAGCACCGGCCAATGCTTTGCAACGTGCATCGGTACCGGACCGTACAGCGTGCGGACCTAAACCCGTTCCCAACGCTTCGAATCAGTATATCTCCAAGACACGCGTGGAAACAACACAGACCTTAATGTCCTCCGAGTCCCCGCTCGACACCCAACTGGGTGGAAACGTCACCTGCGTTTCCCCGCTCGCCTTCCAGAACGCGAGATAGTCCTCGTTGGTGACGGGCCGCCATTCCATGCGCACCCGGCCCACCTCTACGTCTCTCACCGGATCCTCATTGTCCCACCCGAATTCGTGGTCGGCCACGCGGTGGGTCACCTCGGGGTTGAGGTCGTCCCCTTCACAGTCCTCGTGCCCCAACGTGATCGTAGTCGGCCCGAGAGTGACGGTAGGCGTGCTCGGCGCACGAGCGGACGCGTCCCATGCAGCTGCGAGTTCAGACCAGGGTGGCGGCGCGAAGCCAGGGGGCGGAAGCGTCCCCGTGCCTACGCGCTGGATAAGCATGTACAGCAACGTCTGGGAAACACAACAACAACACGTCAGAATCGAACCTCGACAGGAGGGGCGTGCACCGTACCTCGACGTGCCAACCCTCGTGTTCGAGCGTCATCGCCAACATCCGGGCGACGTGCCTGTTGAGCGTACGTCGTCCAGCGGCGACGTCGTCATACAGCCGCATCAGCCGTGCGCGTACGCGGTCGCGGAATCCGAGGATACTTGCAAGCGTTGGCCAATCTTCGTCCTTGTCTGGAACTTCGGAGTGGCGCTGTCCGAGAGGGCACCGTGTCAGTAAACTCGATCATGTAACGACGACGATCGGAAGAAAGTCTTACGTGGCAATGTTCAGGATCGTCCACGTGGGGATCGATACCGCGCTACGACAGCGTCAGCCAAGTTTCATTCCCATTCGTGCGCCTAGACCCACCTCAAAGATCAATGTGAAATGTTTGGGCTCCGTGTGGGGCTCGTTCAATGCCTTGCTCATCAACATGTCCAGGAACCTACATGTGAATTAACATCAACACCCAGCCATGATGGGCTTCAACCGAGCTCGGACTGACGTAGGAATATGTCCGATATAAAAGAGACATTTGTGTCTCAAATCGATCGGCTTCTGGTGCAACATCGCCTGGGGAATCATACCAAGCGTCACTAGATCCCACGCAGCCCACAGTGCACGCCAGTCGTCTGGCGTGGGTACGCCGAACGGGGCGGTTGCAGGCAGCGGGGGGAAAGATACTTGGGGACGTTCGAGAAGATAGAGCGTGGCACGGCCCCCACCCAGTGTGGGTGGGGGGATGCTCTCCGTACCAGAGGAAACAGAAAAGACGACGCGAAGACCGCTCGAGGAAAAGACATTCAGCGCTTCCGCGGGCGTCGTCTGGGATCAATCAACGTGAGCCTTGATGTTCTCCCATTTCCCCCGTATGTCACTTACCAAAACGACGTCCTTATCGTGCGACTTGATAAACTCATCCAGCGATGATACCTCCCCGAGTGGGATAGGTGCACCATCGACAAGGTAGAAGGCGCCGCCTGGGAGCAAACGAGGGTTCAGGCCAGAGTGACATGGGAACAATACCACACGGTTTACCTTCCGGGACCTTCACCCACTGCTTGTCTGTCGGACAAGCATCGGGGATGGCCTCACCGAGACGCACCACTGCTGTCCGCACGTCACTCACGTCAAACGGCCCTTTGTGGGCGACCGACAACAGGATCTTGTCGCCATAGCCCTTCTCGAGCTTCGAGGTGAATGCCTCGAGGCGAACGCCGTCGATGAAGTGTGGGGAGAGGAGATAAAGCTTAGAGCGCACGAATTCAGAGGACGGCGTGCTGGTTCCAGACCGCGCAGAGTCAGAGGAACTGCAAGTGTAAGAGATGGAGGGTGCGGACATGATCAAAAGGCTCGCAAAAGACTTGGCAATGCAGGTGGGGCGCAAAAAAAAAAAAGCAAATTTATACGGAGGCGAGATATACAAACACGTACACATCGATGCCAAAAGTCCAAAAAAAAACCGCTGTAACCGCTGTCATAAGACCACCGTACCTAGGAACAGT
>JBBPNB010000846.1:0-11642 GCA_038090635.1 Rubroboletus satanas | reverse complement strand
ATACACTAAGTACTAATATATACCAAATACCCTATTTATTTCAAAAGCTCTAAAACTGTTCCAATGGTGTCCCTGTTTTAAAATGGATATATCTCAGCAACCCCTAAGCCAAATCACATGAGTATTAGGTCGGCAGGTAGCCAGGGGTTTGTACATCACATGGCCTCACCAACACTAAGCGGAATTCCCACGCCTACAACTGCTATTTAACATACACTCCAAAACTACAAAACATTGGAACGGTTTTTGGAGTCACTGTACTTCTAAGTGCCTACTGCTACATTCTCAGTTGACTATCTATTCTGGCTTTACGCTAGGAGAGCGATAGCGTCATAACAAAAGAACTAGCTCTACTTCACCACAGTCGCTATCTAGCTTCTGCCCTCTATGTCGGTATCTATGGTCAACCTTCCTAGAATCTCGTCCTCTCGGCTGAGGGCAAGCAGTTCAACCTCCACCCAGAGTCAGAAGGGCCGCTGCTCCTATCCAGTAGTATGAGAAGACTCGTCAAAGAAATACCCTCGCATCTACTCTACCACCGCTCAGCCTTCAGGTTCTTTGAAGCATGCATTCCTCTGCCAATCGGACCCAGGATCTTCAAAGAAACCAAGACTAGGATATGGTCCTGTTGGCCCAGTAGGTACTACCACCATTCACTCCACTAAGACTTCAAAACAGACCACCCCCAGTCCATCAACACCCTCACCCTTGAAAACAGTATGACCATGGTGTGGTCCAGTTAAAACGGTCGGTATCAGAAAGGACGCACTCCCCAAGGATTTCACAGGGAAGATTGAGGACATCAACTGGTGGCTTGGGGCGCTCAAGGCCTACAACCAGCTATGGAAAGGCAAGATGGCCAAAGGGGAGGCCATTGCCATTGCTCTCGCTCACATGGGAAGTGGACAAGGACAAGTATTCGCTAAAGATTACTACAACCAGATGACATGTAACCCTACCAAGTATTGAAGTTGGTTAACATTTGAACAAGAATTTGGAACAACTTTCTCCTCCACCACTGCTGCTCGGAACATGTGGAGGGAACTTAAGAAGCTCAGGATGGGGGCCACCTTATCAAAAGCCCTCCACAGCTACAATAACAAGTTCTTCCTCCTAGCCAGACTCGCTGAGATAAACCAACAAGAAACTCTATGTGACTCCTACATCACCGGACTCCTCTATGACCTAGCCTCAGAATTGGCGGTCAGACCCACCCCTATCACAGTAAAAGCCTGGCAGTCAGCTGCCAGCATTCAAGTACAAAACTGTGAGGAATTAAGGAACCTTAGACAGCACTCTCGGACTCCTATGTCTCAGAACAAGAAACCCCAGTCAACTCCCTCCGAACACTGTCATGCCACTACCATCATTCCAGTCGTTGATGAACTCTCCTCTACCTCGCCACCTTGGCAAAAACCTATTCCTGCAGCAAAATCTGTTGCTCAATCCAAAACAGACTTGCCAAGGAATTCCCAAAACTATCACTGGTAGCAAAGGTGGAACGAATCCATCTTATAAGAAAAACCTTGGACTCTTGAGAAAAGGACATAGCCAACCTCTCTGATTTTCCCTCCATTCCTATGGTCATTGTACCAAAGAAAGAAAAGTCAATCTTCGTCCCTCTCAGTCTCTCCTCCCCCTCTAGCCAGAACATTGTGTCAACCCCTGCCCTTGTTGACTGCAGTGCCACCGCCTGCTTTGTCAACTATACCTTTGCCAAGCGAAACAACTTTCCCCTCACTCACCTCTTTCAACCCCGTTGAGCCTTTAATGTGGATGGAACCGAGAATAAGATGGGACAGATCAAGTTCAAAACATGACTCCACATCTGGGTGGACGATGACAAGACCGACCAAGACTTTCTCATACTCTCTAGTGGGAAACATCAGAACGTCATCCTTGGAATGACGTGGCTAACAGCATGAAACCCTATCATCAACTGGTCTACGTGCAAACTCATGGTCTTGGCCAAGACCACTCCTCGGAAATGAAATGGGCAGGAAGCCCTTGGACAATGGTATCTCCTATGGTACCTCAAACACAACATTGACAATAGGCTCGCAGCCAAGCTGCTCAAGAAGTTTGATGCTCTTCTGGAAAAGGTCTGGAAAGTCACCCTCTCCATCACCCTTGCACAGGAAGCCAAGCACACCAACACAGAGGTACCTAAGCAGTACCAGGAATTTATGGACGTCTTCACAGACAAAGAAAACACGGAATTACCTCCTAAGCGGCCTTTTGACCATGAAGTATGCCTTCTTCCCAGCTTTGTACCAAAGCGGACCTGAAACTACTCCCTCAACCCGGAGGAACTCGTGGCCTGCCAGAAGTTCATCAAGGAAAACCTCGCCAGTGGGAAGATTCAACCCTCCAAGTCTCCTCAAGCTGCCTCCTTTTTCTTTGTCCAGAAGAAGGATGGAAAACTCTGTCCATGTCAAGATTACCACTACATTAACTCGCATACGGTCAAAAATGCATACCCCCTCCCTTGGATCAATGATCTCCTTGATAAGTTAAAGGGATCATCCATCTTCACCAAACTCGATGTGCAATGGGGATACAACAACGTCCAAATCAAACCTGAGGACCGATGGAAGGTGGCCTTTGTCACCCCTTTCAGGCTCTTTGAGCCCATAGTCATGTTCTCTGGCCTCTGCAACTCCCTGGCAACCTTCCAAGCCTACATGGATGACACCTTCACTGACTATATCGCCGAAGGATGGTTGGTCATCTATATGGACGACGTTCTCATTCATTCCTCCAACCTCACTACTCACCACAAATGGACACTCAAGGTCCTCCAACGTTTCTGTGAACAATACCTCTATCTCAAGCCGGAGAAGTGCCATTTCGACCTCTCAGAGGTCAAGTATCTAGGGTTAGTGGTCTCCAACAACTGCATTAAAATGGACCCTACCAAACTCTCTGCCATCGAGGACTGGAAACCCCCTGCCAACGTCTTCGCCCTATGGTGTTACAACGCTACCGCTCTCTAGGCGTAAGCCAAGATAGATAACTGTCAAGAATATAGCAGCGAGTAATCAAAGAGGTACTCGGAGACTCAGGGAGACGAATACACCAAGAAAGCAGGTATATTGCATAGAATTAGCTGGGGAGCTAAGTTCTATGCCAAGAGGTTTATATACAGGAGAGATCATACTACGAGAGGAGAGAATCCCAAAAGGGGAATGGCCTCATGGTATCCTGCAGGCATGGTAATGAGGAAGCCTCATGGTAAGGCTATACATAGCGGAGATGAATGAAGGCAGTGTCGGTCCTAAGAATAGGAAAGAAGAAAGACCGACCATCTGGTAAGAATAGAGTTAGGTTTACACAGGAAAATACTGGAGAGATCTGGAGAGATCAACCAGGAAAGGAAAAGGTGGTCCATAGGGGTGGAATGCCCATCCACGATGGTAGGAAAGACAATGGAATGAAACGGTAACCGTGGAGTGTAGGATAAGGATTAGAGAACAGAGCCAGACCATTGGTTTGTAACAATGGTCCTTCCTGGGATTCTGTAACTTCTACTGGAAGTTTATCCCCACCTTCTCTGATATTACATGCCCTCTCCATGACCTCACTCGAAAGGGCGCCATCTGGCAGTGGGGTACTGACCAAGATCATGTGTTCCACACCCTGAAGAATACCTTCCTCAAACAACCTGTCCTTCACACCCCCAACCTTGAGAAACCCTTCCATGTCATGACTGATGCCTCCTTGACTGCCACCGGAGCAGTTCTTATGCAGAAAGATGCAAACGGGGACCTCCACCCCTGTTCCTATATCTCTAAGTTGTTCAGCCAGGCCGAACGCAACTATGACATCTATGATCATGAACTTTTAGCAGTCATCTTCGCCCTTGAGGAGTGGCAACAGTATCTCCATGGAACCAACCACCTGGTGTCCATTTTTACAGACCACAAGAACCTCCTCTACTTCAAGAAGCCCCGGAAACTCTCTCGCCGCCAAGCTCGCTGGCAGATGTTTCTCCAGGATTATGACCTCTCCAGAACCCATGTCTCCGGAACCCACATGGGACCTGCTGACGCTCTCTCTCGAAGGGATGTTGTCAATACCTTGGCCAACAACACCTCCACTCAACACCTTCCAGACTCTCTCTTTTCCCGTTCTCTCGATCTCGCCATCGTTGAGAAAATTGCCTCCTCCTCCAAGGTGGACCCCCTCATTGCCAACACACTGACCGCAATGTCCCTCAGGACCAGTCTCCTTCCTTGCACCCACCCTGATGATTGGTCTTATGACAGTACCAACCTGACCTTCCAGGGCCGCCTCTATATCCCTGACAGCTGCCACGGCGCACTTGTCTCCTCCATTCACAACTCCCCTCACAGCGGCCATGCCGGGGCTGCTCATACCCTCACTCTCCTCTCCCATGACTATTGGTGGCCTGGGATGTCCACCTTCATCCGCCACTATATCACTGGATGTGCTATCTGCCAACAGCACAAGGTTAACACCTACCTGACCCAACCCCCTCTTACTCCGGTCCCACCACTGCCACCTGCCCCTTCCAACATCTTTCCATGGATTTAATCTCAGGCCTTCCCCCTGTTAAGGGCCTTGATTCAGTTTTGATCATAGTGGACCATGGCCTTACTTGGGGGGTAATTTTCATTCCTTGCTCCAAAACAGTGTTGGCGACCGATGTGGCCAACCTCTTCTTCCACCATGTCTTTCCCTGGTTTGGTCTTCATGACCACATTATCTCTGATCAAGGCCCTCAGTTTGCCTCCACCTTCGCTCTGGAACTGTTCAGACTCCTCCACTATGACGTTGCCCTCTCCACCACCTACCACCCTCAAACAGACAGCAAAACCAAACGCATAAATCAAGAATTAGAAACCTATCTCCACCTCTTCTGCCAGGAAAAACCGAAATCCTGGACCAATCTTCTTTCCATGGCTGAGTTCCACCACAACTTAATGACTCACTCTGCCACCAAGCAATTTCCATTTTCCCTCATGATGGGATATTAACCTCGTGCATACCCTAAAATCAGTCCTACCTTTGTACCTCACCTCGCGGACCGCCTCTCTGAACTTACTGCTGCGCAAGAAGAAGCCAAATCTGCCTTGACCAATTCCCAGAAGATCATGGCAGCCCAACGCCACAACAAGTTTACCCCCTTCTCTGTCAGACAGAAATTGTGGCTGGAAGTCACGAACCTTCCCATATTCTCCAATTGAAAACTCTCCCCTAAATGCCACAGACTCTTTCCCATCAGCAAAGTTATCTCCACTGTGGCATACAAGTTAAACCTATCATCCTCCTGGAAAATACACCTGGTCTTCCATGCATCCCTCCTAACTCCTTACCAGGAAACCGATGAACATGGCCCTAATTTCCCTCAGCCCCCTCCTGAGCTCACTGGCACCAAAGAAGAATATGAGGTTAGTCACATCATCAAGCACAAAGGCACTGCCAGTCGTTGCCACTACCTTGTGGCATGGAAGGGATACCCCTTATCAGAAGCAACTTGGGAAGATGAACTAAGTTTAAAAAATGCCCCCGATGTCCTGAACGCTTATAAGGACCATCACCACCTCTAGGCAGGCAATTCTCTATGCCTCCCACTCGCCCTCCATCCTATAGCTCATGGTGTTGCCCTCCCATCCATTCTGATCGTCTTCCCCCTTCTCAGCGATGAACCTTCTATGCCACCATCCTTGATGAACCCTCCATTGTTCGTGTACTTGATACCACTATCGCCTCTCACCATAACCTTGTCCTACTTGACTTGGGACAGTTATACCACACCCTCACCATTCTCCATCAACTCCAGGAAAACCTCTCCCCTATCAGACAGACCATGCACATCACTGCACTCGCCCAGTCAATCACCAAAGTGCAATAGCAGACCCTTGACCTCTTTTATCGCGAACATCTTGGGCCAATGGTGGACCACCTTAATCCAACAGTCCTTCTACCAATCCTTAAACTCCTCCTCGCCACCCTCTCTCTTGCTTAATGCAGCATATACTATCAACGGTCCCTCCCATCCTCTGCGACAAACACGTCCAACTTGACATCAGACCAGAACCCATCCTCTCAACCATCACCCACTATGTCAAAGAAGAACTCCACCCCTACCCCTTCCTTGACTTCTCCTTCTACCCCTCCACCTGAACAACCTTCTGGATCGATCCTCAATCCCTTCATCCTTCCCCTAGGCCCTACCACCTGCAGACCCATCCGCTGCTACAACTGCGGAACTGCTGGACATCTCCGTCCCAATTGCCCCTTCTACCACTGTCCCTTCTGTCAAAAGGCTGCACCCAGACATCCTCAATATGACTGTCCCCATTATTGTTGTTTACTCTGTCAACAATCAGGCCATCTTGCCTCTGATTGTCCATTCCAAGACAGTCTCGATGACTCTGATCATGATGCCTATGATGGGGACTTCTAGTTGAAGTCTTGGGAGTATGGTATCTCCCTCCTTAAGATGGGGCTATTGTTATGAACTATTGGTTCAGCCCATACCCAACTCCTTGTTTTGTGCTTCATGGACAGGTATTCCATTACTTTGAACCACTATTCCTCTTCCCATGTTAATCTCCATGATTGACACTGCCTCTCTTCTGTTAAACCTAACCTTCCTCTTCTTACCACACAGTCAGTTCCACCTTCATTCCTATTTGCTAGGAACTGACATAGCCCTCCCTTGTGTATTCCTCGTGTTGCACCTCATGTATTCCTCCAGGCTCTTCCCCATTGGGAACCCTCTGGTCCAGTAGCATACATTGTACCTATATAAACTCCCAGTGTAGAACTTAGCTCCCCAGCTAGTTCTACGCAATATACTGCGTGTTTTCTGGTGTATCCTCTGGTCAGACTTCTATAAGTCTTTAGGCTACTTCTAAGTGCCTACTGCTACATTCTCAATTGACTATCTATTCTGGCATTACGCTAGGAGAGCATCGTAACAATTTCCATAATTTGACATCTGCTCCAGCATAGGCCTCCTTAAGTGTTCTAGAGAGAGGTTCCTCTGAGTTGGAGTTTGCAGAACCAGCAAATATGAAGTCTTCCATGTTTTCTATGGATGCTGTAAATGCTCCTGGGATCTCAGGCTCGCCTTTTGGAGGTTCTGGTGTTCCCAATGGTTCTGGTGGTTCTGGTGGTTCTGGTGATTCCAGCTGTCTGGCTTATTCCTATTGTCAATCTGCCTGTCTCATAGCCTCTTTGTCCAAAGTGCATTGATACTCTTTGTTCTTGTCTGCTGGCTTCCGTGCTCAATTACTCCTATGTATTCCAGCAATTTGCTGAGCAGGGGGACAAACTGGAAAGGGTGCAAGATCTGGGAAAACTGGTCTCAGAATGACTGGAATGGCTGGAATAGCTGGAGGAATCAGAGAAGCAATGGGAACTGGAGCATGGGATGCATCCAGATGGAGTTGCTCAAATTGGTCTGCAAGTTCTTGTATGGCAGGGCTTTCCGGTTGTTCTGGAACATCTTCCAGAAGGAGTTGTCCATCTCCCACTGATCTGGGATTGGGTGGATGGCAATCTTTCTCATCCCTATGATTATGTTCTGATTGACGAAGATGCTCTGGAACTAGACCCTCCCACTGTCCCTCAACAGTGGGGCCATTCCATGGAGCAGATTCAGTTCTGGAGATGGTTCCGGTTTCATCAAAAGTAATATGTCTGCTAGAGATGATGGTGTGATGTTGTATGTCGAGGAGCTTGTAAGCCTGTTGTCCATATGTGTATCCAATCATAATACACTTCTTCCCATGTGGGCGGAATTTCCCCTCTCATTGTTTCTTTGGTGTGTAGACATATGCTGGACACCCAAAAGGTCAGAAGAAGGTGGAATTGACTTGTCGATTGAAGAAGATTTGATAAGGTACCTTCTCATCAAGTGTGGATGTTGGGCTTCGTGCGGTGACATAGGTGGCAGTCTCCATTGCATCAACCCAGAAAGACTTTCATCAGCAAACCAACCCTCATCCTGACATCTGTGGAGATCTGCATTACTAGGTACCTCTCTGTAAAAATTCTGTAAGTCCTGTACAGCTCTGTCAGGATGAGGGTTGGTTTGCTGATGTTGGAAGTTTTGATTCTTCCAGCATGGTGTTTGCAAGAGTGGATAGAGTTTGGTTCATCTGTTCTGCCAGACCGTTTTGTTCCGGAGTGTATGAAGCTGAGATCTCATGAAGTGTTCCGTCAGTTCAGAACTGGTTTTGGAATGCTCTGTTGTTGTACTCGGTTCCTCCATCACTTCTGACAAACTTGACATAGGATTCAGAGAAGTCTTCTTGCTCTATCTCAGTACAAAAAAGTGTTTGAACGTCTGTCTTCCACTGGTTGTAGATTCCTAGTGCTTCATTTTTGTGTTTCATGAAGTATACCCAAGGGAAATGGCTGAAGTCATCTACAATGATGATCCAATACCGGTAGCCTTCCCAGGATCTCGGAGTTATGGGGCCTCCGACATCAGTGTGGATCATTTCAAGCGGGCAAGTGGTGTAAGGTCCATCTTGGAGTTCAAAAGGTAGCTTTTTCATCTTTCCAAGGACACATGCTTCACAGAATGTCGGTGAACCACTAAGTGTGTCTATTTCCTGAAGTTGTCCATTTTTCACTATCTGTTCAATCCAGTGGATGGAGATATGGCCCATGCATCAGTGAAGAAGGTTTATGTCCATAGTGGCATGTGCTGTCTCCTTCTGATCAGTTGGAGTGACCTTAGCATGGTACAGTCTGTTTTTCTGTGTGGCGACAAGTATGGTGTTCCGATGTTTCTGAACATAGCATGTGTCGGAACCAGCCAGAAACATGGTGGAAAGGCCAGCAGAAGCAAGTCAGCTTACAGCAATGAGGGAGATTTGGAACTTAGGAATAAGAAGAACATCAGATAGTAGAATCTCATAGTTTGTTCTGGAGACTTGAGACAAAACCGGTACTGTTCCGATGCCTATTGCCATGGTGTCGGTGTCATCTCCAAGAGTTACTGGATGAGGAGGGTATAATGGACAATATGTTCAGAACCAGGAATGGTGAGGGACAATGTGAGAAGTTGCTCCAGAGTCAATGATTAGTGTGTTTCTCCCACTGCTTTTCAATCCGGACAACAAGTAGGCACAAACACATTGCATTGTAGACTGTGGTACATGTTCTCTAGTTACAGTATGTTCACAATGTCTGGGGGATCTGGAGAATCCTCCATTGCATTCACCTTTTCTTTTCCCTTCTCTAACTTTCTAAACCCTCTGTTCCTTAGCTCTGAGACCCAGTGTTTATATGACTTGCAGTCTGCAGTGTTGTGGGTCTTGGAGAGATGGTGTTCACACCAGGAGGAGGTATTTGAGGGGCGAGTTGATGGCTTGGAGTTTCCAGAGGCCTTCATAGCAGACTTGGAATGGCCAGAAGGAAATAGCCGAGTGTCTTCCGAGGTGATCCGGGTTTTAATAGCGTTGAAGGTAAGCTTGCCATCTTCTACTGTGTTGATGATGGAAGATTTGAACATTTCCCATTCTGGAGTTTTCGGAAGGGAGTTCAAAAGGATGAAGGAGAGGACTTTGTTATCTACCAAAAACTTCATCCCAGCAAGGCATGCTTCCGTTGTTCGGATTCCAGATATATGCTCTGAGACTGCAGAGATCCCATTCCATGTACTGCTGAAGAGCTGTTGGAAGAGATAGAAGGTGGAGGAGATGTTTGGATTTTCGTGAAGTTTCATGAGAGCATTGAAGAGATCCTTTGCACTGGCAGAGGTGTGAGTCTTCATAAGGAGGGCATTGGAGATGCATTGCTGGATGATGCTGTGAGCCTTCTCATCATGTTCATGCCATTCACAAAGATCAGAGACAGTAGTGGTGCTTGAGGAGCTGAGAACAGGCTTTACATCCGTTCCTGTGGTAACGCCAAAAACCTTTTCAGCTCTAAGCTTTGCCAAGACATGGACTTTCCAGATTTCATAATTGTCTGGTCCAGTGAGAATTTCCTCTGAATGAACGGTGTCTGAGGGTGACATGGTGGACAGTGTTCAGGGTGCAGAGGTAAACTGGAAGTGAGTTCTGAGAAGAACAGGAGTGCACTGAGGAATGTGCAAGGTGGGGTTGAGTTGTCACTGAGTGCTACTGTTCAGCTTGCGCCAATGGGGCTCATAACCTGACAGAATCTATGAAAAAGGCAGAGATGCCCAAGCTATAGTACATTAGCTACAGGTAAAGTAGAGAAAGAAAAAGACTCACCTCAGCCACTGCCAGAGATGGCAGTAAACAACTGAGGTGTGTCTTAGTAAGAAACTAACATATATGTATGTGTTGTGGGTGGAGATGTACTTGTATTATGTTATATGTAATATCGGATAAATGGTCCAAGTAAAGTAGAAGCCGATTCCAAATGTTCTGAGTTCAGAAGAGTGTGGGAAAGTTCCAGAATGGTTTCGAGACTGTTCCGAGATGACAATCTCAGAACCCTTGGAAGAGTGCAGGAAAAAACTTTGGAATGCTTCGGAATGGTAGGGCCAGAATGTCAACTCGGAATAGTGGTTCCAGGATGTTACAATTTCCCTTTTCCTTAACGTATGGACCACTCTTTTCCTTTCTCTTGGAGCTGGTCTTACCGTTCGAGCCCCGTAAGACCCATTCTTTTCCTTTTCTTTTACCATTGCTTAGTCATAGTTCTTCAACGTTCTATGACCTTCTGCTTACTCATAGTTCTTCAACGTTCTATGACCTTCCATTTCTTACTCATAGTTCTCTAATGTTCTATGACCTTCCATTTTTCCTGACTCGTCCTGGACTCCAGGCTCACATAAATACTTGCAGCTCTCTTCCCTGTACGGTAACCTAGATCTCCCTTGAGAATCCACCTTAGTTCCCTGCAACATTGAACCTCCTTGAGACCCCTGCCCGCTCCCGAGGTGGCAGCTCCCTTGAACCCCTTGAACAATCGATCATAGGAAGCCCCTTTGTATCGACATCCTTGACCCCTTGTCTTGAGGAAGTCCCTCTAGTCAAGTATGCTCTCAACCCTTGACCCTAGAACTTACCAAGGGCTACGACGAACTCCTACCCAGGGTAGTCGTAACACAGGATCAGAAATGTCGGAACAGGAAAGACTCGGGGTTGCATTATTGTTGAATACTGTCACCCCCTGCTGTTGAATTTCCTATGCAGGCCATGGACCATCACTGGCTTGTTATTAACATGCTATGACATTATGCATATTTCAATTAAATTAAATTTTGAAATGAAAATATAGATCTTTCCATTGCTAGCTAATGACCTTGCCTGGTTATGCAAATATTCTATCAGAGTGTCATGGTTGGCAGAAGTTCTTGATAATTTTATGATTATATATTGCTTGGGAAAATGCATAACTACTGGAATGATCTTTCCAATCAATAGCATAAATATTATCTCTGACAATGGCTTATCAGAAACCAGCCGAAGGTGTGGGAAAAAAATTGTAAGTACTATACAGTACATATTATATAAACTCAGTCACTCTGACTTTTAATTTTCTTCACTCTTGTCTCTGAGTTTCCTTCTCAGAGCAAGTGTCACTCTAGTTCTTAGAGTTCATAATCAGGTAGGTTTGCACTTGTGTGAGGACATTTGTAAGTGTTTTTCTTGACTTTTATTTTCGCTTTTTTTATATAC
>JBBPNB010000845.1:0-11642 GCA_038090635.1 Rubroboletus satanas | reverse complement strand
TCGCGCCTTTAGGGTATCGGGGCTCACCGGTTTGCCAGAAATTCTTCTGGCGTGACGGCTCTTTCCACGAGCCGTGTATGTGGATCACCGCGCACGATGACATACGGTACACGGTCTCCATACTGAGGTTCATCGTTCTCGTCCTCCAAAATCCTTCGCGCAGCCACTGCAACACCAGGTGGCGGAGGCCCCTTGTCGCTGACAAACGAACATCATCATTCTAGCCTTCCTGCATGATGGAAAACAGGGATCACGGCGGTTTTTCTCACCTATACGTCCCCATCTTCACTTCCTTTGCAAAGATGAAATCTTGCAAGGAAATTCTGTTGCGCAAGATTTTCGACCATGTTTTGTAGCAGTAACTCTTGACCTCGCTCAGGTCTTGCGTACGGAACAGAATCCTGCGACGTTTTTATCATAAGCTTGCGAGAAGGTCCGCGATCGACACAACAGACTTTAAACACGTCTCAGTCATTTTCGCCTGAGCCGGTACACCGTCGCGTCGCACGGTTTCGATGCCTTTCGCATCGAACGTAGGTTCGGTTTCGTCGGGCGTCTCATATTTGAATCCGACGTATCTCTTCTTCGCCATGAGCACGCATGGCAAGTATACCTTTTCCCAATTGCATGAGTCGTGACTGAACGGTACATGCACATCCCCAGTATCGTTGCTCACTTTTTCAAACTTGAGCTTGACAGGTGGTGGGTTCATGCCCGTGATCGTATCCGCGATCTCGTATCCAATCTTGAACGCCTGTTCCTTGGTTCTACCCTTGAGATAGATGAATACCGAATCCGTATCCCCATACACGACCCTCGCGCCCCATTTCTCCGTGGTGTCGATGACAGCGATGGCCTAGGTTTTTACCAAAACGGCGTGGGTGAGTAGCGATATGACGTTCGAGGCGTCTCCACCAACACACCTTTTCGAGGGTCTCCCGACCGCTCTGTACGATACTGTCTGCAATTTCCACCGCAGGCATCCGCCCCGAATACGTCGCGCCCGTGTAGCCGTACGTGACGTTGGCGATATACTTGAGTCCGAGCTGCCGCGCGTCCAGTATCCGACTCAGTGCCTACAACCAACGTGGGTGGCATGTCCAACGTAATATTTGTAAAAAAAGGAAGGAGAGAGATATGGACATACGGACACGGGAAAATCGAAAAAAAAAGGAACGTGCGTACGTACTTTGTCGCCTTTGACGCTCTTCATGGCCTGTTTCACCATCACGCGCGTATCCAACAGCTCGGTCAACATTCGGCTTAAAAGTCCCTGTCGCACGATGGGCTTGACATACATGATGCCGTTCGGTGCGACTTGGGAAGGGGCGGTGAGTAGCGGTTTATGAAATGCGTTGGGTAAACCGACGAACTCGTAATGTGATCTTGCAGCTTCTCCAACAGCCCAGGGGGGAGATCGAGATCCGTCACCCCCAGCTTGTTCCGTCCTTGAAACTCGGCCACACGACCCAAACACGTCGAGTAACAGTAATTGTACGCAATCATGATCGATGGATACAGCGATTGAAAGTCCAAAACGAGGAGAGGTCCGTTATAGAACGCGGAGAGTGGTTCCATGACAAGAGGCATACACTCTGCAGCGTTTTGTTTGCCGACCTGAAATTTCCGCCAGTTAGCTCTCTGGGCTGGACGAATTCCATGGCGAAATACGCGACGTACGTCTTGTTTACTCGGCGAGAAAAGAACAAAGCTCTCCGGCTTCGCGATGCGAAACAAGAATGACTCTACTTTAAACTGAGAGCCACGGCTAATGACGGAGTAGAAATCGACTCCAAATACCCGGGCGAATTCGCTGTCATCGAACGTGTCAATCGTGTCGCTATTAGTCTGGAGGATCGTCGCCATCTGCGACGACCGAGAACTCACGCAGTTTTCGTGGTCGTCTCCGCTTCCTCGAGAATCTCAAGTGTCATCGCGGTGCGGTCACGGAAATATCGTAGGACCCGAGCAGTATGGACAGGACTCTCGCTGTTATACCACGTCGTCAACGCCGACGCCGTATAACGAGGAACCCTGTGCGCCCCCAACATGAGTCACAACGCCTTTAGCATCTTCAAGCACTAACCTCCTCCGCAACAGATGAAAGGCTACGTTCTCGAACGAGTAACTGCCCAGCGTCTGCTCGCTACGCATAATTCTCCAAACATTGAACACGTGTCGGCCAGTGACCTTGAAGGTAGTGGTCGTGCTGACACCCCATTGGTCGGTTCCACTCCGCGTCAAAGTGGTCGGCGCACGCCCAATCAGTTCGGCAACATCGAGTCCTGCGAGTGTCAGTACAGCATCTTTGACGTGGTGAGCATCCTACCATATTGAAATCCACGCAAACTGAGGTATCCCCAGGACGTGGCTTGCACTTCCCAACCCACGAGGATATCTGGGTCTACGTCAACGATAATATCGATTATTCGATTGATTAGCTCGAGTTCGTCTGAGAGCACTTCGAGGGAATAGCCACGTAAACGGCGAGGGTCTAGTTGTGCATTTCGAACCACCAGAATGCCTTGGTCAAGTAACCCGGAATGCAGGTTATCATTTCCTAGTGCATAGAAGAGAGCAACAACTTCATCCTGGTTCGCATCAGGCATGCGTTCCCCTCGAGAAGGTGCTGTGCAAGAGTTACATGATGGTTAGAAACAATCTGTAGGAGGAGGCGCACCAAAGACTTCCAACGAAAACAAGGTCATGTGTTGACCTTCGCGTGTGTTTAACTCGGAGCGTTTCGCTGGCAAGGACTCCCATCCAGAGACGTTTGCTGGCGTCCGCCCTGCGATCTAGCCGAGGAGGTGAATTGAATTGCTGCAGTGTGACGGAAGGATGAACTACCTGTGAATTGTCTGTCGCAGGTTTACTCGGCTTTAATGGATTTGCCTTCAACCACTTCTTCACCTCTCGGACACTTGGGGGAGTGCTGGCATATTCCCATCCGCTACATGGCGCAGAAAGCCGCGTGGCTTTGGACGAAGAAGTGATGTGATTCTCGCTCGTTTCCCACTCCTCAAGGCTGTCAAGCCCTCCACCGCCTTTGAGACGGTAGACGAGGCCAGCATGCTCTCTTGGGCCACCAGGAACGTCAGCTTTCTTGGAATAGAATGGGTCGCGATATATTCGCCTTGGCAGCCCGAATTGCTCCAGTGTGCTCAGGAGCTCCGATGTTGAGGGTGGTGGAGGAGCGTATACAAAGATCCGACCCTTTGATGGCAGTGTCGAGGACTGAGATTCGGGTTGAGAGTTATATGATGCCCTAGGTAAGGGAAACAGCGCCGACGAGGAGCTAAGTTGTGAGGTAATTTCGATTGGCTCTGGTTCAAAGGTGCTGGGGATTTCGTGAATGGACGACCCCTTGGTATAGAACAGGACCTACGGTAGACAATCTGGTTCGTCGTCGTCGGTCCGACCTGGAAGGTTTGGAGTATTGTCAGTAAGCAGCATGTCTGGGCTTGTGGTAAAACATGTCATTGGCGCATCACCGATTTGACTATCTTTCACCGACCTGCGACCACGAACGGGAGTGGAAACAACATTATTTCCAGGCACGCTAGGCAATTGTTGCTGAGGAATTAGGGTCCTGTGCAATGTGTCAAGATCACGGTTGATCGTAAAGCAGGGATCTTACTTCGGTGTCGTGAAGACATCATGAGCGAATGTTTGCTGAACTCCATATCTTCGTAGCCTAATCAGATTATTAAAATAGGGATAGGTGATGTGTAGCTTAGCCTCACTTGGCGGGCGTTGGTGGATCACCGATACCCACAGAGTGAATGTGTGATCGTTTCTGTCTGTGGCATCAAGTGAACAAACATTTCATGAACAGAGAATCGCGATACCTGGCCTGTATTAGCTGGTTCCAAGCAACCGTGAAAGGGTTCTTGACGACGGGGGTTTCTTCCTTCGGTTGAGGTGTATTGGATGTGCTGTGATTGGGTTGGTATGAGAGAAAAGGAACGTCAAGTTCAAGACGGACTCACTTCGCCCTCGTGTTTACATCACCGTGGTTCTCAGCCCTTTGGCAATCGGCTGCCAGTTTTTCCTCTGGCTGGCGTATCCCACCCTCCTCCTCGAGAACCTCTTCCGCCTCGCCGTTCTTCCCATCGCCAACCAATTTTGGCCACTCCTGTTCTGCCATCTGATCGATATCCTGGCTTGACAAGATTTCCTCGTCGACATCTACACCAACGTTCGTTGGAGCACTGTTTCCTATCCACGATTCACCCTGACTGGCGTGTGCAAAAGGATTCTCCGCCTCCTCGTCTTCAGCCAGTGGTGGGACGACACCCAAGTTCTTCGGCCCAGACGGTCCAGGCTTCCAAGTCCGCCACTCTGGTTCCCAGAGCGCCTCCACACTCTCGAACGTCGTCATGACCCACTTTTCCCAGCGCGCCTCACTCTCAATCGTCATTTGATCGTCTTCATTTTCTCTCTCGATCTTAGCCCGGAGTTCTTCCCACCAGCGCGCCTCAGCGACCCAATCTCCGCCTTTCCCTCTCGACGACATGCTCAAGTCGATTGGCGCTGGAGGGGTTGGAGACAAGCCTTTGGCGACTCGGCGGTGGCGTTCATCTTCCCAAAGTTCACGGACACTCAAGACGACAGGGTCAGATGACACTGGTGGCGCTGGAATGGTCAGTTTGTGATGCACGCTACGTGCAGAAAGTCGGTTTCGGTTGAGTATCTGATGCGCAACCACATCCACTTCGAGTGGCATGCGCGACTGTCGAAAGTAAGGAGACATCTTGAACGCGTTGGATGCACCTAGGTCCGGATCGTCCTCCTCAATGCCACGTTTCCAGACTTGGCCGAGGTTGATCCAACCACAGCCATATAAACCAAAGTCGCACATGAACTGGAGGTGATAGCTCAGGTGACTCTCGTAGACACGAAATTTGGTATGCATGACCGTGCCGGATTGCAATATGGTCACAGCTCGGCTGACAAAGGCGGGGTCTGCGATGAGAATCTTGAGGAATGGTGTGTAGGAAGAATGAAAACCATAAAAGTGAACGCCTTTCACGAGGATGATGGCACGGATGAACTGGGAGTTGGGGGAGGTGGGATTACGTTTGACCGAGAGTGCAATAGCGTGATTGAGGGATAGGGACAGCTGAGCAATGTACTGTTTGACTAGCAGGCAGATGAATTGACTATTTCAGATGAACGAACGGGCCTACCGTGATCTGGGGTCATATCGCCAGGATATTCGACGAAGAAATACGGATAGACTTGGTGGACATGGATACAAGTCTTCTCACCGACAGAAGAGGCGCCATATATACGAACCACGGGTACGCGAGGTAGTGAGGCGTTGTCGAGGGGTCCGGGAGGTGCCAAAATGTGATCTATTTGGTTGATGAGGACACTCAACGAGACGTGTCCTTGGTCGCCATCGTTCGTGCTCATCGTCGTACAAGACAAAAGTGGCAGTGCTACGGATGATTGCCATTTTGGTCAATGTCACAAAACTTGTGTCCGAACTTCGTTCAATATTTCTGTTCCAGACATTCGCTGAGCGGGCAGAAAATCCGCAGATTTCTAGTGAGATTTTTTGGCCATGGAGGCACCGACCGTAGAATGAATAAAAAGTACATGTACTCTTGGGCGGACCGCTCTTCCGGTGGTGGACGCTGGGTTTGAAAAGTCCCAAATACGACGCTTTCCTTCTCCTACTGTAAGTACGAGCACTATAGTTACTAGTGTCCCTCTGAGTGGGTTAGTGCATTACGATGAGCCGGGGCTCCCAGATGTCTGACGCAAATGTCTTTTACACAGGCTCTCGGCCATTCACAGGTTGACAATTTTTGCATAATATCTGACGATTCACCACGTACCCGTGCGAAGTGCCAGTTTGCTGCTACAGAATCATCACTCTCTACTCGTATCAGAATGTCTGGACCGCCGCGTGCGTCAAAGTCTTCGCCTTCATCCACTTCTTCCCCGGATACCCCTCCTTGGACACCATCAGAAGAGGGGAAGCAGTGGGAGTACAGGGACTGCATTTCATGTAGAGTCGTCGGGACAGGTGCGCTCGGTCTGACGGGTTTGTATGCGTTACGCATGGCTCGTCCACGCGCACCAGGAAGCGTCTTTGGGAAGATGATGATGGCTGGAATCGGGGTTGGTGAGTCGAACTACTTCGTGGTCTTGTTGCATTCTGTCCTTGTCAATCCCAATTGTTTTGAGTCTTGTAAAGCCGAAAAAAATTGCATTTCCGTATACTGATACACACACACCCTTTTTCTCATAGGATTTCTGGCAGGCAGTGTAGTGAGATGGAACATGACCCCCACAGACATGCTGGGGACGTTTACCGACCTGTTCCGCGGTGCTCCACGGTCACCGGAATCATGATTCAGTTTGCAACATCTCGCGTAGTTTGTTATATACTTTCCATCTGGGATAATCTCGAACACGGTCACCGCTCGGACTTGGATTTCGTATGCAAACCTCTAAATCGAACCGAACTAAGTAACATGGTAGGTCATTCTTACCCCTCTCCTCCTTTTGGCTCCCTAGTGCGACTAAAGATACCAGGAACTTGTCCCGTTATACGTAGACATCTGTAAGTGTTTTCTCGATTCAAGAATTGACAAGTCAGGTATAGGTAGGGCACTCGAAATTAGGGGTTATTTCTCCCTTCGCAATTGCTAACGTAAGCACCGAAAATGGCTCTATTGTCTCAGGAAGAAGCAACAGGGCGATCAGTGACGAACTTGGACTTGGAGAATGTTTTCAAGATGATCAGTCGATATTTCGAAGGGGATCATCATGAAAACATTCTCCCGTTGAAACGAAGACGAACGGTGGGCTTATATTCTGAGCCACTCGCAGCATTACCATAGTGGGTAATTTTTGGAAAACATGTCCCGACGCAATCATGGATTGTCACCATATTCGTACCACATCCACTAACCGAGTGGCTCACTCCCCTACGCGAGTGGCAACTCGTGTTGCTTGGACCTCTCAATGCGATTGCTTTCTGAAATTAACCTAACTGGGTAATTCACCTTGTGGCTATGAAAAGTTGCTCCGACGCAATCACTCCATCCCATGGTCAAGGTGTGGACTTCCCCCAATACTATAAATTGGCGCGTGGACAGGATGGGTTGGTTCATCCCCGGCGCCTGTCTCCCACTCGACGAGCACGCGAGCTATCCCTTCCCCTCGCACGCGTCTATTGGTGGTTCCTTACCCACATCCATCCTATCCCTACACCCCTCTTCTCAGTCACCTCAACGTCATGGCAAAACCTCGCGCTTCTGTACGTCCTCAATTAGTATCGTGCGTGCGCGTCACTCATCCATCTTATTCAGACCGCCGTGGATTGCGATGTATGCGGTAAGACCATCGGCCGCAGAGCCGACCTTGCCAGACACATGAGGACACACGCGACGAACAGGGAAGGGTTGTACGTGCACCATCCAAGGATATTCCTCCGCGACGCGACGCTGACCAGTCTCAACAGAATGCACGTTTGCCCCTACCTTGGATGCACATACAAAACCCTCCAGCGTTCGAACCTTGCAACCCACCTGAACGTACAGTGAGTATGCCACTGATGAAGCAATACACGCCTCACTCACTCCTCTGATAGCTCTCGTGAACGTCCCCACAAGTGTCCTGCAGACGGATGTGACTTCAGCTCCTCTGACCCCGGTTCCCTCACGAGGCACCGTAAAGAGATTCACGGATACGAACCCAGAGCAAGTCCTAGTAACCATCCATCCGCTATTACGCGCAAGGCAGCGCGTCAGCAGCGCAGGATTTCCCCGTACACCACTTCGTCGTCGACCTCGCCTGGCAGCTCGGGGCGCTCACTGTCCCCTTTAGACCCATCCTCCGGCATGTATCACTCCCCCCGTCCCCAGATGCCCCAAGTGCTTGATCTGTGCCCCCCTACCTCTCTTCCCCTTCCCAACGGCCAGCCCATCAAGAACATCTTCGCGGCATACAGCACCGAGTTGATTACCAAACTCCCACAGGTCAACGACTCAACCCTCGCGCCCAATCCTGATCCCGTGAATTCTTCACCTTCCACCTCGGGATTACCGACCGCACCGGAGGCACCTACGGCAGAGTACCCGCAGATGCCCGTGCCCGAGCAGGCGCACCTTTACGCCGTTGACCCGCCTGCTCAACCTGTCTCTGAGACGACGCCAGACGAGGTCAGCGATGCCCTGCTCGACAACTTCCTTGCCCGATTCGACGACTGGGAGGATGGATCTACACATACTACCGCATCCCCCTACACACCAGCGGCCCAGCACATCGTCGACAATGTGCCTGTGGTTCAGTATACGTTCGAAAATGCACCTGTGCTCCCTCCCGCACCCCTTCCCTCATATGAGTACACCATCAACCATGCATCTTACGACTACCCAACCGAAGCAGTGTCGTTCGACGCTTTCTCACAGCCATCTTCGTTCGATGCACCGGATATGGGTTACCCTCAGGTTATCGACCAGAGCTATTTTTATCCTGCTCCCGCGGCGACAGGCTTTTTCCCCATGCAAGGGCTCTATCTGTACTAGTGCCCCCTTGCCCCGCCGCATTTATTCTCCTTTGAAAATTTCCCCCATGGCTAGAACACATTTGTAACAATACCCTACGCACCGCACTTCACATTTATACCACCATCAGACTTAGGTACGTTATTTCATATCTATCCATCATAAATGTACTATACGCCCTTGGACTCGCATGTATCGGCTTAGTATCTCAAATTTTCGTGTGCATTACTTTTAACACCCTACGATAGCGGTATTTGAATCAAACCAAAATTTGAATGGTTCTGCCATGGTTGTGAATTTTGAACCGTGAGGGCTTGAGCTGGAAGGCACGGACAAGTCGGCGCGGACAAGGTCACGTGAAAGGGTTCATGAGGTCAACTGGCCTGCATCCGTGACTGTGGCAGGAGGCTGTCCTCCGCGAGTCAGAACAGCAAGTCAAAGCCAGTCAATTGGCCCGCAGTCCTTTATATTTCTTCGCTGCCACGTACATCCACGACCACTTTCAACTTTACATCCAGCAGATCTACCAGAGCTCGCACACTTTATACAACCAAACCGCACAACCCACTGCTCCGGTCTAGAGGCCCCAGTGGCGCACATCGACATCGTTACAGCCCATTCGCTCGCGTTCTTGATGATACTCCAAGATGATACATTCCAGCTCGGAAACGACGTCCAACTCGCCCGCTGCGATCAGTCCCTTTTCAACATATTCCCGTCTCAGTGAGGCCACCTCTGACGGTCAGCGTCGTTCCATCTCAATTGCACACTCGTTACTGACGCCTCCCCTCTCTCTCATACATACACACGGCACGTTCCTGCGTTCTCGCTGATCCGCGTTTCATATCCGCGGAATGACACAACACCGGTCTTGAACTTTTCGCCGCGCCAACAGAAGCACCCGATCTCGGTGCCTTCAACTCCGTCTTCCGCGAACTTCAACAGTTCCAGATCGGCCCTCCACGTATCTTTCACACGACCCTTCCAGCGCTCGCGGACTATGACGAACACGAACACGAATCTGCGTCTCCACGCTCGGCACTCCTGTCGGCACTCCCCACGGACTCGGAAGCGAATGCGGGTTCGACGGTGTGGACGCAGGGTATCATCGCATCATATTTTGATCCGTCGGTGGCGAGTGTACAGACAAGGAGTGCTGTGGACGATCGGTCGCACGCCACGGACAGCGCGACAGGCGACGAGGATGCGCATGCACACCGTGTACGCCTGAGCTCGGGTGGAGATGGCGAAGACGTACTTGGTGAAGACGGATCCGATTCTGAGACGGAGGGTGAGGATGAGGATGAGGTGGATCCGCTCGCGTTCACTGTCGTGGGGTCCGTCCTGTCCGGTGTGGAGGATGTGGGTCCAGATGGGGTTGTGGACGACGTGGAACATCCCAACTTGGGCACGATCGACAGCGTGATGGAATTTTTGGTGTCGGAGAGGGATAGGGTCCAAGCGGGCTGGTTGGCAGAGAGACGGATGGTACAACATTATAGTTCGACGTCGGATGGGGGGCTGAGGCAGAGTCAGGATGCGGACATGAGGCGGGCTCGAAAGCGACGGCGGAAGAAACCGATAAAGGCGATTCAGATACTAAAGCGCAGGGTGGACGCACCAGAGACGGTGTCTGAGACGACGGTGCACGCGGACGATGTGAGCGGCGATGCAGATCGAGATGATGCGGATGCGGATGTGCCAGAGGCCGAAGGCGATTCGTCCTCGTCGCTCGATGATGCGCACCACCACTACAAATCGACGCCGTCGACGCCTCCTCGAAGGAGTCGCGTCCTTTTCAAACGTGCCGTGTTGAAACACAGCAAGTCGACACCGACGCTCAAGGTCATGACAATACCTCCTGATCCGCAGATTCTAAAACTGCGATGTCTCGCACACAAATTGCGACTCAGGTTCCCGGAGGACTTTGAGCGCATAACTACCTTGCTCACTCAAGACTTTAGTGGCGGGGAATCTGATTTCTCTGATCCTAGAGGGCCAGCGCCGCGCGCCAGGGATACCTTGGTACATGTTTTTGTCGATCAGTTGCGTTACCCTTGTCGCGTTTCGTGCGCAGATGCTCAAGTGCTGACTGCGATTCGTTTGCACAGCTCGAATATTCTCATTGGACTTCTCACACATCATAAGAAACACCGCTCGTTATCACGTCGTCCTAAACGTCTTTCGCATGCAGCGCTCGCGCTCCTTCTCGAACGGGGTCGACCGATTACGAGACGGTGCCTGGTGACCTCTTCACCATTATACCAACCGATGGAATCGGCAACCCAACTGGGTTACGACGTCCGAATATACGCACGTGTACCTGATAACGGGGGCGCGCCAGACAGGCGACATCCTCATCCACCCGACTCTGCTGCATCGCGCAGTTCCAACTGGCGGAAATCCGACCCGAATCCTGCTTCTACTTTTTTGTCGTCCTCTTCAAAGACTCACGTACGCGGACACTCGGGTGGGAACGTCTCGACGGACTCTGATCGTGCGACGGGGAACGGGAACGAGAACAGCAGCGGGAGTGGGAGCGCCGTGCGTGCGGTCGCTGGACCTTCTGGGACGGCGACGGCGACCACCACGCGAATACGCTATAGAGAACAGGGCGTGGACGAACTCCTCCAACTCAAACTCCACCAAGCAATCGCAGCGACGGACCCACCTCCGCCCAACGCCACGATCGTGCTCGCCACCGGGGACGGCAACGTTGGACAATTTAACGAGGAAGGGTTTTTGGGTCCCGTTCGACTAGCGTTGCAGCGTGGCTGGAAGATCGAATTGTATGCATGGCAAGAAGGGTTGAGTCGGGCGTGGAAGAGAGCGTTTTCGGATGGACCGTGGAAGGAGCGGTTCAAGATTGTCAAGATGGAGGATTTTGCGGATGATTTGTTGGAGGTGGAGGTGGAGGGGAGGTAGGTGTGCTGTGCTGTACTCCTGTGCCTTTTTCTTCTTCTTCTTTTCTGGTGTCCTTTTTATCTTTTGGTTTCGACTGGGTCGTGTTTGCGTGTGGTAGGAGTCCCTATCGCATCGTACGGATTCTACTTGGTGGATTTGATGACGCTCGATTTGCTTGTGTTGGTACCTTGCATTCTCCTTGCACTTTGTATC
>JBBPNB010000844.1:0-11652 GCA_038090635.1 Rubroboletus satanas | reverse complement strand
GTCTGTCAGCATCACAAATGCCGGAGTTTCCTACAACGCTCAGGTCGGAGTCGGCAGTCCGCCAACAACCTGTACGTGGATTTGCTGCCATTGTAGATGCGCAAACTGAATCATCACAGACACCCTTCTGATTGATACGGGAAGCTCCAACACATTCGTGGGAGCAGGTCAGGCGTACGTCCAGACTGGTACCAGTCAGGACACCGGGAATGCTGTTGTATGTTCCTAATGTCCTCACATTGTTTGCGTCGAGCTTAAATTGGTGATCATAGACAGTATCTTATGGTTCTGGAAGCTGGTCTGGAGAGGAGTGGATTGATACCGTCACCCTCAGCTCTGATTTGGTGATCGAGGGTCAATCCATCGGCGTGGCTAACACATCTACCGGTTTCGACGGCATTGATGGTATCCTTGGTGTAGGTCCTACCGACCTGACTCAGGGTACAGTTGCCAATACAGACACGGTCCCTACGGTAGTAGACAACCTTTTCACTCAAGGAACAATAGACGAGGATACGCTTGGTGTTTACTTCGTACCAGCCTCCGTACCGAGCCCCGTTACCGGAGTGATCGGCGATGGACAGCTCACGTTTGGCGGTTACGATAGCAGTGTCACCGTTGGCTCCGTGGAGTATGTTCCTATCACGGGAACTTCGCCTGCGTCCACTTTCTGGGGTATCGACCAGTCGATCTCATACGGTGACAACGTTATCCTGTCTACGACCGCCGGTATCGTCGACACTGGTAGCACCCTCCTCCTCCTCGCGACTGGTGAGTGACGTGTTGACCCTGAGTACCGCACCACAGAGCGCCGATATCTCATGTCTGGATCTACAGATGCGTTCCAGACATACCAGAACCTGACTGGCGCTACCCTGGACCCCGACACGACCCTGCTCACTATCACCGCGTCCCAGTATGCCAACTTGAAGACGTTGACGTTCAAAGTTGGGGACCAGTCGTACGACCTCACGCCTGATGCGCAGACCTGGCCCCGTTCGCTCAACACCGCCGTCGGAGGTAACGCCGATTCAATTTACCTCATCGTCGCCGACATTGGAACCCCCTCCGGGTCTGGCCTCGACTTTATCAACGGGTACACCTTCCTGTACGTCCATCCTTGTTTTTGTTGTTCGTCTCCGGCGATCGTAGACGCTGACGTGCTTTTTTTTATAGGCAGCGCTACTACAGCGTATATGATACCGCGAACCACCGAGTCGGTTTTGCTCCCACTGCCTACACGGACACCGTAATCAACACTCTACCTTGATGTGTCTTGTTACCATGCGCGTCTTGTCGACGTGTGCTACGGACGAGAGTTTGCATCCACATTACCCGTTCGTTCAATGATACCACGTTCGTTATTCAGAGTCTTTTCGTAGCGTCCTACACGATACGGACATTCCACCGGCCGACCTGGCGTGCTTTTGCTTTCATTCGTTATCCGTTCAATCATTGTAATAGGAAGTAATCCCACCAACAATTCTTCCCTAGGGCCGCATATATTACTTTTCTGGCTATTGTCGGTGCTTCTCGGCTGCCAATTTTAGCAAAGCACCAAGTGTGAATGCAACGAACGTTCGCGGCTGCAGAATTCGGTGCTCGCGCGGGCGCCTTTCATGATCGCGGTAGATACACTACAATGCCAAACGCACTCACCTCGCACGTCGACGTCCCACATGCTGATCTGCGACATACCCTGTCCAGATTGGATTCGGAGATGCTGGGTAGCAGTGATGTGCGAAAAGGCGGGATGATGCCAGCCTATAGATTGAAGAGGCGGATATTCGCGAAGATACTTTACGTAAGCAAATGGCCGAGGGCTAATTGCCAATGTAATTGCCACCGATTTTATCAGACGACATAGATTTTATTCCCTGCACCCGTCAGCCACCGCGCGGAAGGGACTGTCCGGTTCGGTGGACTCATGGCCCACTTCCCACTCATCGGACGGCTTTCGCTCAAGGAATACCTCGCCCTCCTCGCCGGCCTCTCCCTCCTTTGCGTCGAGACGCTCCTCCGCTTCACGGTGCTGCTCCTCCCGAAATCCGTCGTTGTCTGGTTTTACAACCGCTCTCAGGTGCTCTTTGACCGCTTTGCGAGTACACGTGGTACGCCAACTACAGAGGAGGCCTTCGCTTCCGCGATCCGCGCTGCTAAAGACTTTGGGGAGCTCTCTGCACTGTACGGGTATGCGCACGAGGAGCACATCGTCCTAACCAAGGACGGTTATCTCTTGACCCTGCACCGTATTCCTAAGCGCAAGTGCGAGGGCACCGCACGTCACTCAGAGGCAGACACGAAAAAGCCGGTGGTGTATCTCCACCATGGGTTGCTGATGAACAGCGAGGTATGGGTGTGTCTGACGGACGAGGCTCGTTGTTTGCCCTTTGTACTTGCGGAACAAGGTATGTGGTGAATATGCGTTGGACGCGTGCAATTAATGTCCGTGGGCGCTGATCACCGCACGTTCGTTCCACGCGATCTGTCAGGCTTTGACGTCTGGCTCGGCAACAACCGCGGCAACAAGTACTCTAAAAAATCCATCCATCACAAGCCAAACTCTTCCAAGTTTTGGAACTACAGTCTAGACGAGTTTGCTTGGCATGATATTCCCGACTCGATTGAATATATCCTCGCTCGTACCGGCGTGGGTAGCCTTGGTTACGTTGGGTTTAGTCAAGGCACCGCGCAGGCATTCGCCGCGTTGAGCGTCAACCCGCAGCTGAACGAAAAGGTGAATGTGCTGGTCGCACTTGCGCCAGCGATAAGCCCCGCAGGATTATCTGCCCCCGTTGTAGACGCCCTTATGAAGGCGTCGTGAGTCACCTCTCACGTCTGTCTCGTTGCACTACTCTGGCTGATCGGATTCCGCAGTCCGACATCGGTATACCTTTTCTTTGGGCGAAGAGCGATTCTGTCCTCGGCCGCGACCTGGCAAGCGATCTTCTACCCACCCATCTTTACCTGCATCATCGATACGTCCCTTCGTTTCCTCTTCTCCTGGGACAGCCGTAACATCACCACCACCCAAAAAACGGCCGCGTACGCTCACCTGTACTCGTACGCCTCCGTCAAGTCCGTCGTACACTGGTTCCAGATCATGCGCGAGTCTACCTTTCAGATGTTCGACGACGACATCACCCTTTTCGGCACGTCTGCCAATTCCGGGAAAGCCTATCGCCCCGCGCGATTTCCTACGCGGAACATCGAGACCCCGATCTTGTTGCTGTATGGAAATCGGGACAGTCTCGTCGACATCGACGCCATGCTCGGTGCGTTGCCGGCGCGTGGGACGCGCGTGCGGACGTTGGAAGGGTATGAGCATCTGGATGTGTTATGGGGCAAGGACGTCGACAGGGATGTGTTTCCGGAGGTGGTGAATGCCCTGCGGGTGCATTGTGAGAGTTCGACGGGGGTGATGCGTAACGGTATGAAAGTGTTTGAGATGGAGATGGAGGAACCTGAGGAGTGAGGCCTCGAGGAACAGGTCATTGGGCATGGACATCTCGTGGACTTGTGGACTTTGATTGATTCTTATCGTAGTTTTCTTGTAATGGTCATGGACAGCCTACCGTGGAGTGCTAAGCTGCAGCATGCTCTGCTCACAGCCATTTTCAGTTGTGTGGCTCATCGTTACCATAATATCACTGATCACCGGCACAGCTTTAGCTGGGAAGTGCCTCCGCGAGCGATCACTTGAAAATCCTCCCATGTCGCACGCGACGGCCGTATTGGAGGACTCGACCAGAGCCTGCACGTCGTATCGAGACAGTACTTCCTTGACAACGAGCACGACGACGGAATAATGGACGTCTCCCTCGGGCTTCTCAGGGTGTCAGTTTGAGGGTACTCGGAATGACCTTTCAGCTCGAATTTAGAGGTGAGCATCGAGTGGGAGCGCGTTCGAGATCTGTTTGAACGAGCTTGGGTGCTACACTAACACGATGCTACTTTGGTACGCCGAGCGCAGACACTGGCAGTAGAACCATGAATCAGAAAGGATGTATGCTCCAATGCCACTCGGTGGTGGTGGCTTGCTCGCGTGATGCGTCGACGTATCAAGCATGCGCGGATATATGTACTCCTAAGTAGCTAGTCTAGTCCGCCTAAAGAGACAACGCGTCGATAGCGTGCTCGAGGACTCTAAAACGTTGCTTAGCTAACTGATCTTATCCTTTGCACCATCCAAGCCACATTCGCGAAACACGTCGAGGAAAACCTTCAGCACGGGTGACTTGATACAGAATATACATGGTTACGAGTGACGATCAACTACACCGTTGCTCAGTGGTATAGGACCCGGCCACTGGCGCCCCGAGTTGCTTTCCTACTCCAAGGCTTGTTCATTGACAATTGCAGAGGCTCCGGTGAACCAGGGCTCGACAGTGCCTGCCCAAAACTGAAATGGATGTTATCAGCGTGAAGCTTCCATGATTACAAAAACATACCATGGTCCCGTCAGAGCTCGGGGCGGCACATGGGCATGCACCGTTGGCCTCATCCTCCAAGGCTTGCGCTTCGACAATAGCAGTCGCCGCGTCGTACCAGACTTGACGGCCGAACACCCACCCCTGAAATCAGTGTTAACTGAGGAAGCTTTCACGACGACAGCGACATACGAAGTTTTGCTGAGAAGTGGACATGGGTTATGTGGATATGGCAGGTGAGAGGTAGTAGTTGTTCAGGGACTTGTTGTATTCATCCTGATTTTTGAGCCTGCTTTTATACCTTTTGTGAATCCGAATTGAGCAGCCTTCTTGACGTACCCCCCATTGCAAAGCAGAGCGTAAACGAGGTCACGCACTCCCTCGATTACGACTAAGTAGTCATCCAGCGTTCAAATAATTGAATTGCCTTGCCTATCACGGAAAGATTACTGCCAGCACGGTTCAGCACGCCCCTGCCACCGCATCGTGAAGACATTGTTTCGGCAAAAGTATTGGGCCCAGATCAACCGCGCAAGAAGCCAGGGAGACGTTTGGACAAATTCATCTACCTCTTCTAGATTTTAGGACGTAAATATATGTACGATTCCTGATGGGCCCCCTCGGCTCAGCAGAGGGTATTTTATCGCAGAAATAGAACTTATCTGTCATGACTAATGTTGACCAAAGAAATGGAGGACTTTGTCCCGGACCTAGTCATCTGAAAAACTAGCCGAGGGGGAGGCAACCTCCCCAAGGCGGCTGCCAGCCATCCTCCAATCACAGCTCTCAAATGGCCGGTTGTAGAGCAGGCAAGCGATAACGTTACATAGCGCTCTTCAGATGGGCCTAGTCTGGTGACCAGACCGTCTATGAGGTAAACCGTCGATAGCCTCACTGTGAATAGTAAACCTTGCGGAATTCGGCTACGATGAGGACGATGCGAACTAGTGATTCTGATCAGGGTGTGGATAGCATTCCAATGAGGAGTCCATACGCGCGAGTTCATGTTCAATTCGCTCGAGAACGGACGCCAAGACGCCGAGAATATGCATGACGTGTATTGTTCAGAGTGCGGCCGGCTTACAGAGTATCGTTTCTGGTGGGGCGTCAAGCTTGTGCTTTCTTGCGATCGGACAAGTCATCGAGTTATCCCACACGGGGGATGCAAGTCAGCCAAATTTCCCCCTACCGTGAAATCCTAGAGCTCGCGTGGGAAGAGAGAAAAGGGGCCACTGCATCTAATTCCAATTGGGTGAAGGAATCGAACGCGGTGGACACGGGCGAGAAATTTAAGGGGGAGTCGATCCCAAGAGGAGTACGAGAAGTGCACTGTACAACAGTTGAAACGACGCACGACCCCATGGCCACCGTAGAAGGCTGCGTTTGGAAACTCGACGAATGAATATAGATGGAGATAGCGTTTCGGTTCGCCTCCATGAGGGTAGGATATGAATGTTGATATGGGGAGTGGCTGCCAAGCGATTCGCGATCGTCTAGTGACGAGTCCGTCCTTGGGCGCATCGTCAAGCTTGAGTCGGGAAACGATTCATGGACAGACTCGTCGACCGGATTAGGACTTGGAGAGTAGGGGCACCGGCCAAGGGGGAAGGTGTATGAGGTCGAACCTGGTCCCTCTATGCAGCACATCGACACGGAATGATCTGCTGGAGATGCAGTTAGTCAGGAATAGATTCGGGCCAATGATCTATACTTATGAGGACCCAGAGGGATCCAGTGGGATGTAAGTTTGTCTTCCATGTTGGCCCTACTCGCACTGAAGGATCTACTGTTAATAAAACCTGTGCAGGGTATGTACATGCGATGGCACGGTTGCTCGAAGTCTGCCTCTGTTATGTCGGGTAAACTAGACCAACGCCGTCAAGTGCTCATGAGTGTCTCTTTTTGTGTTCGTTTTTGGATTTCTTGCTAGGTTTTGACAAGGAACCGCTCAGGGTGTCGTGCGAGTGATTTTTCTTGATGACATCGTCATCGACATTATTGGACTGGTCAGCGGACGCCTGTTGCTCTCGCTCCTAGCATTTTTTCTCTTTCTTATGCTTCTTGGACATCCTCTCGACCCTTTCCACGTCGTCCTCTGCCATCTGCTCCTTTATATCGGTAGACACGCCTTCAGGTGTAGCCTGGCTAGCTTCGGCTTCCCGCCGTTTCCGTTTCTCTGCCTTGCGCTCTGCCTTCCGGCGCTGTTTCTCCGTCAACATGTCTTGACCATCGTCATTGACGGTGGGAACCTTGCTGCCTATGCCTCTTCGCGGTGGCTCGCCGTCGTCAGGTGGTGGAACATTTGACAAACCGGGTGCCAGCCCGGTGGCGCCAAGACCAGGTGTAGCAGATCCCGAGGGTGCTGATGATGATGATGTGGGGAAAGAAGAGGAAGAGCGAGCGAGAAGTTTTTCCTTGAAGTAATCTGCGACGCTCTTAGTCGACGTTGTTAGGTTGTCAAGTGAGAGTGAAGGTTGAGAATTGGGGGTTGAGGTGAAGGGTGGTGTGGGTGCGGGGGTCGACGTCAATGTGGACACGGACGAAGAGGGCGCAATCCCAAGAATCTCGGAGATTGCTGATGCGGGTTTGCCTGCGATACGCTTTGCGGCCCGGATGCGCGTACGATGACTGTCACGGCCGAACACAACAAGCAAAAGGGAGAGTCAGAATGGAAAACCAGTGTGCGCGCATGACTCACGCCATCGGACGAGGTTTGGGTGCTGGTTCGGGGTGGGGCTCCGATGAAGAGAGTGTGGATGAAGGTTCTGAAGTGCGATCGATGGGAGCAGCAGAGTCATCAGAATTGGATTTTTGGTGCTTCTCCTTCCGTTTCTTTCTCATGTTGTCGCTGGTATCTGGACCACCTCGGTCCTTGTGCTTCCGTTTTTTTGTCGTTACAGACGGTTCGTTTCCTAATTTCTCCCCAACTTTCTCCTGTGCGCGTACGAACGCATTGCCCAGCGCCGTCTCCCGCTCTCTCCCGCTCTCCCCGTTCGCGTCGTTGGCGTCAGTTCCATTTCCCTGCGCGGAACTCTCGTTGAGCCTCTGCAGCAATGCCTCAAACTCCTTGTTCTGCTTCCACGCAATACCGTTGGGATCTCGTTGGTGCTCTGCGCCGATGCCCATCAAATCGAGCTTTTGCTGGACCTTGATGTGCGTCTTCATCCCGTCGCCCGATGACCCGAGGCCCTGGGATGCATCCCACCCGAATTTTGAGAGATAAGAGTGGCCGAAACGAGAGGCATCTGCAGAGTGGAGGAACGTGAGCGTGAGCGTGGTGATACGGTAGGGGAGGACTCACCGTCGGCCCAGCTCAAATTCCTAGGGTCGGCTGGGATGCGCTGTTTTTGTTTGCGGCCTGCGAGGCCCATCCTAGTGCGTAAATTTGGAGGGTCAAGTTAAAAACATTAGCTAAGTACTTGCCATGGAGGGTCACTATCCGTAATAGGTCATTGACCCCCTCCTTCTTTGGCATCAACAGCACTGCCACTCTACGGACCAAGTGGCCCTCGAGACGTGCATCAGTCAAGAAGTTTACTGCCATTCGTTAGAACATTGCTCATTTTTTTTTTTCACTTTCCAACCACTCACCTGGAAACCAAGTCGATGCTAGATGCTCAAGCCCACTGCAACCTCACCACCGACGAAACGCGAATGCCTTCTCCTCGCTTTCCTACTCCTCGCACTGCTCTCGCTGTCTAGAGCAGGCATTGGTGCTCCGGAGTCACACCCTTCACGCTTGGTTCCGGAAAATGTCGTCCAGAAATACGACTCTGATCTTGAGTCTGCTTCACAGGACATCCAAGTCCCTTCTGCCGAATCAGAGCGTTGGCGCACGCGTGTAACGTGGTCCCCCATGCGAATGCCATCAACGACCATAATCTCTCATGTCCCTGGTGCGCGACTCGTTTCCCTAGCCGATTTACTACCTACCCCTACATTCAAGGGTGGACGGTATTTGACAACCTGTTTTTGCTCAACGGGACCGTCTTTGTCGTCACCGACAACCCAATGTCCGTTCCAAGTCGCGAGACCATCACGTCGACGGCTATCAAGATTGCCAACGGCGCCGAGGCTAAAGCAGCCCGTTTACCAACTGACCGCGAAATCCGCGTTATCACCACCGACGAAGCACAAGAACTATTTGGAACCAGTGCAGATCTCATAGACGGAACTACAGTGCGTCGTTCTTGACAGCAACCGCACCTCATCTGACACTCAACTCAGTGGATGATCAACGATCCACCTCAATTGTGCGTTCATCGTAACCACGATGGAAGACCTTGCTGAGTTGCTGCATTTTCTTAGTATCACACATTACTACCATTGGTCTGCCGAGCTCTTCTTCGGGCTCTGGCGGACGTACTCTTCATTAGACCCTTCTATCTCTGCAGATGGATCGTCTCTGCTCCCTGCCCTGCGTCGCATCTGGTTCGTCCACACAGACGCCAACCACTGGAGAGACTACGCCTCGATGAATCAATGGGTTCTCCGCAGCACCTTCCCTTCCGCCACTGCTGAATACTCCGCTGATTGGCAAGACCGCGCGGAGATAGGGAGGCCAGTAATCCTCGATCGTGTCATTTTCACCGATCGCGCAGCTGCCATGAAGGGTGAAACCTACCAGCATACGCAACGCACTGCTTCCGAGGCGTTTGCACTGCCGGGAAGTGTGTACTGGTGGACCATGGTCCGCGATGCCGTGACGAAATTTAGTCGGCTAGACGACGGTTATGATGAAAGATCTGTCATCACCTACGTCTCACGTCAGGAGTGGGGCCGACGTATGCTGATCCAGGAGGACCACGAGAAGCTTGTTCAGGAGCTGTACAAGCTGCGCGATGAGCATGGGGTTGAGGTGAATGTCGTGAGCATGGACAAGCTCTCCAATGCGGAACAGCTCAGGTTAGCTGCTCGGACGACGGTGAGTGCACGGCATTCAACAACTACCCAGATACGTCTGATTGCCTGGATTGACTTATCGGTGCAACCTTTTCTGAGGGTAGATCATGATGGGTGTACATGGTAACGGGCTGACGTCCCTCGTGTGGATGAAACCCTCCCCAAAATCGACGGTGATCGAGTTCTTTTACCCTGACGGGTTCGCACATGACTACGAGTACACTTCGCGAGCGTTAGGGATGGCGCACTATGGTGTTTGGAATGACAAGTGCGTACCGCCGTCTTGCATCGTTACATCCGTTCACCTTGACGACATTTGAACGCCGTACTCGTTACGCACGCTTTTGGGTTTGACAGGACATTCACGAACCCCGAAGTGCCGCCCGTCAAGTATCCAGAAGGATTCCAGGGGAACAGCATACCGCTGAACGGCGAGGTTGTCGCGAACCTGTGTCGAGAGAGACTGCAGTTACCTGCCTCCACCGAGCAATGAATGTCAGACTGCCTGGTTGGGCTCTGGGTTAACGTTCCTTGTCCACGGCTGACGTTGAAGTTGTTTTTCGACCTATATAGAACCCTATTTCATCCATGTACTGCACGCTAGGTACTGCGTACTTGGTAATGCAGAACTTAGAGATTCGGTGTATATTGACATGACACGACTTTTGCACTCAATTTCGGACTGCAAGGCTGTATCCGCCAAAGTCTCGAAGGACGACTATTCCAAAGAAAAAAAACATCGGTTGTGCTACGCTAGATACCAATATGGACGAATACGATCTGCTGGTCAAACGGTATTTTTCCACGCAACGCTTTCAATGTCATGTGTAAAGCGACCGCAGCCGTGGAGCAATCCAAACGATCAGACGACCCATCTAACAAGTGCGTGTAAAAAGCGGACACAACCCGACCAGCAACAGCATCGTCCACAGGCAAGACAGTACCAATGACGCTGCGAAACCCCGCGAACTGCATCGCCGCCGCGAGATGAATCACTTCGTCTGGCGTCGTCGCATCGCCAACGGTGGTACGACACGCCGAGAGGAACGCAAAGTCGGGATTCTGAAAGTCGGATTGAACGAGCTTCTTGAGCGTCAATCGGCCATCCTGTAACGCGAAGCAAGCGTCGAACGGCTGGGCTTTGTCGGGGATGCCGTGGCAGGCGAGATGAAGCCATTCGCACCGTTTGAATGCGTCGGTTGAGCGCTCGATGGTGGCATCGTCGTTTGCGAGGAGCGTGACGCGAGCACGATCGTGGACGCGTTCTGCGACGAGGGCGAGCTCGGGGGTAACGGACGGGAGGGGCGCCTCTCCCAATGGCTCTGATGCACCGACAATTGCAAATGGTGGATGATCCAAGCGCGGGCCCGGGCGTGTTTGTTTCCTTGCACGAAGGAGCGAGCCGAGTGTTGGTGTGTACGAAGACACGTAGAGGTCTAACAGATTCGGTTGTCCTTTCCGGTAAGGGCCAGTGGCGTGGAGTGGGAGAAACGTAAAGTCGCTGGTGGGACACCACCAGATGCGTGAATCAGGAGCGATGCCGTGTTGTTGGAGAGCTTCGGCGACGGGTTCAATGGCACAGTCCCATAGCTCACGGAGGATGATTGCAATATCCTTTGCGGTAAAAAGCTTCGGCTTGTCTACAACACGTCGGAATCGGGATGCCAGCGTCGAGAGTTGCGCTTGCGAGATGTCGAGTGTAACGTGGACTGGATCGTTGTCATGGAGGATTATCAACGCATCACAAGTGTACTGACTGGCGTTCATGATGATAACAGGTCCGTCCTTTGCAGTGGTTTGGAGGTCGGAGAACTCGGGAGGTAGGAGGAATCGAGAGAAGCCAGGGACGGTGCGAATGCGAGATATCATATGGTCAAGTTCTGTGATCAGCTTCCGTGTTTGCGCCGACTGAAGCTCTGATGCTTGGTCGAACAAGGTTCGAAGGCAGGAGCTAATCCGTTTGAATTCGTCGGCGAGATTTGCTGATTCAGTACCTAGGGAAGAGAGATCGTCGAGAGGTGTGCCTAAACGGGCCAACTGTGTCCAGAATACTGTCCGCCCCTGTTCCAACAGCTCGACCGCGGTTTTAATATCCCCGTGACGAACGCAGTACGAAAAAGCGTCTACGGCTAGGGATGACACGTTGTTCTTCAAGATCTGGTAGTGTTCCACAGAGGACGGAAAGATGGCAGCGTGACGGACCAGAAAGGTGAGCGCGGTCCGGTATGCTGTCATGGTTGAGCTATGACTGAATTTATCCGCAGACTTGGCCCATGCTCCGGCCGCCTGAAGATCAAAGTGCGATACCACTTCCTTCGAC
>JBBPNB010000843.1:0-11653 GCA_038090635.1 Rubroboletus satanas | reverse complement strand
GGGTTCCGAAGCCACTAGTCAGTCGAGAGCAAGCAAAAAGAGGCGACGAGAGTACGAAGTGGACAATGTGCTCTCGGCAACCAATGTCATGGTCTGTACGACGATCGATGAATGTGACACATTGATTGCAGCTCTAGATGGTGAGCCCCTTGACGTATGTTCAAATATCTGGCTGCTTATAAGCCTTTCTAGTTGTGAATCAATGTATGTTGAATGTAGAACTTGCTCCTTCCACCCGCTCCCTCGCGAACCGGGTGCTTCTGTCCATCCTACTATCACTTCCTTCGATGCCACCTTCAAATCTTTCATCCGATCCTAGCTTCCACGGGACGGTGATCAGAAAAGTTCGTGATATGTGTGTTGAAAGTGCGCAAGGAACTTCGCATGCCATGAGCAGAGGCACCGGCCTTGTCCTCCGTTCATTCTCCTCTGAGGTATGTGAGCCCCTTCCTAATGCGGATTATTCGGAACGAGCGACATGCACAGAATTCAGCGACCCGTGACAGACTCCACTCTCATGTTGACCTTCTGTTGCATCCTCGTCGACCACCGTTCGTCCGAACACTACCTTTCGTGGAGTCTCTCTCGCTCTCGTCCGCAGAGGAAAGCGCAGAAGAAACGGCAACCCGTCATTCACTTAATCTGGCTTTTGGCGATGGGGAGATCCGCTTGAACACTTCCGAGCTACAAAACCACCCTGAACCATTCAGCCAAAGCTCCTTGGCTCTGGATCAGCAAACACCCCTTATTCCACCGCAAGAACGAGCATTCCCGACCTCCATCGAGCCGCATTCGCAAGCTACAAATGAGGCCAATGGTAATCTCTCAATGGAAGTGGCCACTTCATCTGTTCTCTCTGCAGTGCCGCCGTTACAAGCTGTGCCTGAGGCACCAACTAGATCATCGTTGTCGATCTCCCAAAAGGGACCTGCACCAACTGTATATGTGGCGCCGATGTTAGTCGACGGATCCGACCACGAAGAAGTGCCCACCATCGATTTAGGCACAGACACAGACTCGGATACCTGAAGCATATCTTATGATATTATTAGTAGTGGATGTGTCAGACCCTAGGCATCGTATACAGGCCAAAATCAAATTCGCGGTCTCTTGACTCGGACAGATTCTGCTTCGACTCGCGGATCAGTGCTAGCTTCGTCGTCGGAAGCATCTGTTTGCGGGGGGATAATTGGACTCTGGGCAAGATTCTGGGTCTTCCCACCGTATAAGCTCACCGAGCCATAGTACGTCTCGAAAGAACATCCTTACCATGCCTAGCAATGAATCCACGACGATGTTTTCCGGATCAAGTGACTTGGCACGTTCGAAAAAGATCTGAGCACGGTCAAGCATCTCGCTGTCGATTGATTGTACATCAACCTCGCTTGCGGAACCAAGCTGAGAGGCAAGGACAGAACATATCCCCGCGTAGATGTGAAGTACGGCATTGTCGCGGTAAGGAAACGAGGGTAGACAACTAATATCAGGGTATGTCAGCAATGATTCGTAGTGGGGGACTTGAAGCTCGAACAATTCCAGCTCGTCGAGGGCCTCTCTATGTCTCCCGGCCACGACATACAAGTGGACGAGTTCACACAGGATTTCTTCCTTCTGTGGTATGACAAAGCGATCAGCAGGACACAGTGTTGCGTTTCCAGCGTGTACGAACGTCTTCAGGCAAATGCAGCATCATCGTCCGCAGGTAGTCGATCTTCGTTTGGTTACTCTCTGTTCTATGCCCAGAGCGATCCAGGAGTCCGATTGCGAGCATCCATGAGGTCTTCCAGTCAATTTCCTTACACCTCGCGAGAATTGCCCAGGCTCGGCGAGCGCGGTGGAGATCACCCCGCTGTATGCTGAGGTGGAGTACATCGTAAAGTCGGCGCAGATGCACACGACGAGATGTAAGAGGTAAGATATCTCCTGGTGGTGAAAATAAGAATGTGTGGATGTTCGGCGGCATGGGGATCGCTACCAAAGCACGCTGCCAAGCTCCCCTAAAATACTTGTACTGTCAAGTGTACTGTCGACTCTGTCCGTCTCGTAAACGTTAACCTGCGGTAACGTGCCACACGACATATACATATTCTTTATTCCAGGTACCTGGTAAGATGCAATCCTTGGACGATGATTTCAGCTTCGATTCGTCAGTATGGGGTGTACCTACGCCAGCACGCTCCCTGTTGCATCCACCTCCACCTCCACCACTGTCCTCCACCTCTCCCGCCACGTCTCACGACCAACTCGACGATTTCGATGACTTCCACACCCCATTAGAATCCAAAACACCTTCTCTTGTGCAGGATGATGATTTTGCAGATTTCGGGGACTTTGGTGAGGTGGGGGGCTCAGATGTTAATTTCACTTTCGAGGAAGATACGACGTTCAGCGAGGAGATACAAGAACCAGACTTGTCTCAGCTGTGCTGGAGGTCCCTCCGTCTAGATCCACTGCCTTCTGCGCAGGACCTGAGTCTACAAATCGACGAAATTCTTGATCCAGTCTGGCCACACAAACTGTCCAGTCTGACCAGTGACGAAGGTATCAGACAAGTCGGGGGGATCGGCCAGGTACTAACTACTTCAACATGGTGCGCCGCATGTTCTTTTGCCCGTTCATTCCGTTCATGTCTTGTAGTCGTGAGCTATATTCATCGCTACTGAATTCACCGCCTCTCATGGAACCAATCAGTTGGGTACGGTCCCGTATACGACAGCAGCACTTAATCGCCCTCGGACTTCCTGTCAACCTGGATGAAATACTTCCCCAAGCTACCTCCAAACCCCTGCCGCCACTCCACATTTCGACTCGACCCGTGTCTGCTCCTCCGGGAGCCGCAAACGGTCCAATCCGGAGTATGCCTCCGTCCCGGAGTAATTCTCGAGCAGGGACGCGTTCAAATACGCCTCAACCGCCTGCGCGCTCTGGGTCGTCAACAGTGATGCAGCTAGGCCTCGGCCCTAAACCAAAGCTGGACGCAAAGAAAATAGACGACCTTTTGAGTCTCGATACAGGTGGGCCGTTGCATTCGTCCTTTGCATTCCAAACGTGTATCGTGACCGTTTCGTAGATCAACTAAACCTGTTCCCGTTGACAAAGCTGGAAAAATATCTCGCAGACCTACGCCTGGAGACAACAAACACGTCTTCGCTTTTGACATACCTTCTTCAAACACGCGATGCACTGCAGCAGGACTCAGAGACGTATAATAGGTTGATTGCAGAGTTGGTAAGCGAAGCTCAGAAGACCAAATCCGGGAAAAGTAGGGTAGGGGTGAGACGCAGCGGAGCGTTAAGTTGAGCTGACTTGGAGATACCATTGGTGCTTGATAGTATTGGTCTCACGTGATGTCGTTGATGACCAAACGTAGTGTTCACTTACATACTCGAGCGAAAAGTTTATCGACAAGCCAATAAACTCGGGCATTCCGGCGACCGCTACTGGCGTAGTCTGCGGGCACAGAGACTTTGCGAATCCTTCCCTCACTTATCATGAACATTGCTCTCTCGGTACCTTCCACGGTCTCGAGTATATCATTCTCATTCCTTTCCACAGAAGACATCCGAAGAATATCCGTGAAACAGATACTGAACCCTGTCCTCCTCGATGACCTGAATAGACCCAATGTCGGCGGTCTGTACGATCCAGCTCTTGGACCAAGTGATCGGCAAGACATGTGAGTTGTCTTACTCTCAGATCTAACTTTCTGGCAATTGTCCCTGCGCAGCTGTGCAACATGTCACCTCAACTATTTCACTTGTCCCGGACATTACGGTCACATCGAGCTACCCTCTCCTGTCTACCATCCTCTGTTTATGGCAAACATGTATAACGTCCTTCGTGGAGCCTGTTTGTTCTGTCATAGATTCAAGGCCCCTCGATCCGTGGTGGGAGCGGCTTCCTTCTTATCATCGTTTACTCAGGCTGAAGGGGTCATTCGGAGTTTAGGTGTGTAAGTACGTCGCTAAACTGCGGTTGATGGAGCATGGTCTCCTCGGGGCTGCCCATAGCGTGGACGATATTCACATCCAGTTGCGGAGCGTCGATGTTGCTGAAGATAGCCGAGATGAAACTGTGGAAGAATTTGAAAAGCGCGTCGACTGCTACGTCGCTATTCATCTTGCTCGTGCCTCGAGCAGTAAACGCGATCATTACAAGAATGAACTTGTCCACCAGGCGAGGAAAGAGGTGATCCTGGATTTTCTAAGGATCGCCATCTCAAAAACGTGCCAGAATTGTCGGGCGTGAGTACCTTTCTTGGCATGACTCTGACTCCCCTGACGCTGGTGCAATAGACATGCGTACGCGTTCCGCAGGGAGGGTTCCACAAAAATTATAGAATATGATCTCTCCAGGAAGCATAAAGGTCGACATAGGGCTGTCGGCGTCAGGCGCCCAGATGTACTTCTTGCCCAACAGCAAGCAGCTTTGGGATATCGTCCAAGCATAGACGATCAATTGCTTGACGAAGTCGACGAGTCCTCGGACTCAGAACCCGAAGGAGATTTGACCTATCCGGATGAAGAAGAGGCGGAAGTGACGTCTCGGCGTTCAAAGGAGACGCTGCCTAAGTCAGCCAGCGGAAAAGTCAAAACGTTACGCGGACGTAATGAAAGGGTCATGCCCCCAGAGGAATGTCGTGCCCACCTTCGTCGTCTGTTCGAAAATTGCCCGGTCATATGCTCTCTTCTGTTTGGTCGACACGGTCCTTTTGCTCCTCTTTCGCGCCGTGGTTTATCACTAGCCTCTCCTGACATGTTCTTCATGGAGGTGTTGCTAGTACCGCCAACGCGATTTCGGCCCCCGGCAAAAATGGGGGACACCCTGTTCGAGAACCCACAAAATGAGCTCTTAGCCAGAGTCCTCAACACATCATACCGTTTACGCGATTTGAATGCTGACCTGGCTGCTGCATCCGTGAAAACCTCGACTGTGCATGAGGCTTCGCGCAGACGTTTGTTGGGGTCGCTTCTTGAGGCTCTGATACAGCTACAAGTCGACGTTAACAGCTTCCTCGATAGTAACAAAAATCCACAGCCACTTCGTCAGGGTAAGCTACCACCTCCCGGCATAAAGCAGGGCCTCGAAAAGAAGGAGGGCCTATTCCGAAAACACATGATGGTCTGTTTTACGAAGTTCCTATATTTCAATACCGGCTTAGCAAGATAATACAGGGCAAACGTGTTAATTATGCCGCGCGTTCGGTCATCTCTCCTGATGTCAATATTGAACCAAACGAGATCGGCATTCCACCCGTTTTTGCTAGAAAGCTGACATATCCAGAACCTGTCACACCATTAAATGTCCATCAGTGTCGTCAATGGGTGATAAATGGGCCAAAGAACTATCCTGGTGCTTCTATGGTGGAGCTTGAAGATGGACGCTTACAATCATTGGTGACTTTCTCCTTTCGGCATGTTTATAGTTGACTGAGCTAACCTTATATCAGGATGAAATGACGAAGGAACAACGCCAAGCCATTGCTGATATGCTTTTTACACCGCAAGATGCGAACGGTAATGGACGTAGCGGTCTTTCGACAAAAACTCCGTCCATCAATAAAAAGGTGTATCGCCATCTACAAGACGGCGATATCTTGATCCTGAACCGACAACCAACGCTACACAAGCCAAGTATGATGTGTCACAAAGCCCGCGTTCTTCAAGGCGAGAAAACAATACGCATGCATTACGCGAACTGGTCAGTATTCCTCTGTTCTATCGTTTTTAGGTTTTCAATCAAATTTTCCTGCGTAGTAATTCCTATAACGGTATGTCTATGTTCAAGATCTCCACATTGCATACTTTGTTGTTAATATATACTCTTGTGCAAGCCGACTTCGATGGTGATGGTAAATGTGTCCTATTCGACTGCCTCCTAAACCGCTAACATCTTTCAGAGATGAATATCCATTTTCCTCGTAAGTTGACTCGCCGTGCTGTCTTCTGGTTCTTCATGATTGTTTCCAGAGAACCCGGTAGCTCAAGCCGAGGCCAGATTCATTGCCAATACAGACAACCAATACCTAGTACCCACATCGGGGAAGCCTCTCCGAGGTTTAATACAGGATCACGTCGTTGCCGGAGTATGGATGACATGCCAAGATACCTTTTTCTCCAGAGACGAGTATTTCCAACTTCTCTACGGGGCCCTCCGACCAGAAAGCGGCGAATCGTCATCCGATCGTCTCAAGACCCTCCCCCCTGCCATATGGGTACCGAAGCCCCTTTGGACAGGGAAACAAGTAGTTCGTCGCTCCCTACGCCATCCTTTGTATCTACTTACATTGACTAGATTTCCACTCTGCTCTTAAACATCACACCTAACAATGCCGAGGGATTGAACCTGGACTCCACTTCTAAAGTCCCGGGGAATCTCTGGGGAGAGGGGTCCTTAGAAGATAAGATCATCATCCTTGACGGTGAACTACTTCGTGGTATTCTTGACAAATCAGCTTTTGGTGCCACAGACTACGGACTCGTGCACTCCGTGCATGAGCTGTATGGAGCAACTGTCGCGGGACAACTTCTTGGTATCCTCAGCCGTTTGTTTACAAAATTCTTGCAGCATAGGGCCTTTACTTGTCGCATGGATGATCTGGTGTTGACTCCCGATGGGGACTGGAACCGAACCAACATCTTGCAGAAGAACGCTAACCTTGGCACGGAAGGCGCCATCGAAAACTTCCCTTCGTTGTCTAGGGCAGCGGAAGAGGATATTCCTGCTGCACTTACGTCTCTCCTCGAAGACGTCCTCCGGGACGATAGTAAAATGGCAGGTCTTGATGTGACCGTCAAAAGCAAACTGGCAAAACTCACGAAATCGATCGCTGATGCTTGTATGCCCTTCGGGTTGCTGCGCAAGTTCCCTCATAACCACATGCAGGCAATGACACAATCCGGTGCCAAGGGTAGCGCGGTCAATGCCCAGCAGATATCTTGCGCCCTTGGTCAACAGGAGCTAGAGGGCCGACGAGTGCCAGTCATGGTCAGTGGTAAAACACTTCCATCGTTCAAATCATTCGAAACGAAGGCGATTGCTGGCGGATACGTAGCGAGTCGATTCCTAACAGGTGTCAAGCCGCAAGAATTTTACTTTCACTGTATGGCTGGTCGAGAGGGTCTTATCGATACAGCTGTGAAGACGTCTCGCTCTGGGTACCTGCAGCGGTGTCTCATAAAACACTTGGAGGGTGTTCGTATCCATTACGACCACACCGTTCGTGGTAGCGACTCTTCTGTTTACCAATTCCTATATGGGGGAGACGGTCTTGATGTCACCAAGCAGAAGCATCTCTTCCAATTCAAATTTGTGGCGGAAAACCAACATACTCTTCTTAACCTGTATCAACCGAAGAACATCGCTGGGGCGATCAATGACGAGGATGCAGTGGCTTATATGAAGAGGGTGCTGAAGCAGTCCAGGGCACGACCCAGCAAATACGCCATAGCTCCGCGGGAGGAAATGGCTCCCGTTCTCGACTTGTTCAGTCCTTCTCGCTATCTTGGAAGTACCTCAGAAAAGTTTGCCGAGTCCATTGAAGCCTATTTGGACTCCAGCCCTCCAACCATCAAGTCAAAGACTTCGGAAGAGAGGCAGGCGATCAAGCGTAGACAATATCCTATGAAACCCCGATACTTCCGCCTTTTGATGAATGTCAAGTATTTGAGAAGCCTTGTTGAGCCTGGAGAAGCAGTTGGCCTATTAGCGTCTCAAGGGTGAGTCTTTCCCGTGCAAATGTTGTGATATCCTAACCATTCGGCTACAGAGTTGGCGAACCTTCGACGCAGATGACCTTGAACACATTCCACTTCGCTGGCAAGTGGTATCCCCGATTATCTGCAGTTTCACTCATCTACTTCGAAGGTCACGGTGCTGCGAATGTCACTCTAGGGATCCCTCGCCTAAGAGAGATAGTAATGACAGCCTCTCAAAAGCCCAAAACCCCATCGATGACTATGGACGTCGTGCCTGACATTTCAGACATTGATATAACAACCTTCTGCAAGAGAGCCAGCAAGCTCGTTCTTTCACAAATCATCGACAAGGTTACCGTTAAGGAACGTCTGAGCGTTCTAGGTGATGCCCGTCGGAGGGAATTCTCCCTCGACCTCTCCTTCTACCCAGAAGAGGAGTATGTTGAAGAATATGACGTCAGTGTGGTTGGAATTCTTGCTGTGTTCGGGGGTCGCTTTCCTTCGACCTTGAAACGCGAGATACAACTAGAAATGAAAAAACTGGATGCCGATCTTAGGAGCCAGATAACACAACTCGGCAAAGGCAAGGCAAGCAGGGAACCAGTCGTGGGAGAGACTGACGCGGATGGCGACGGCGGAGAAGAGTCTGCTGAGAGGGCCGGGGATGCGGAAAGTGAACAGGGTGACGCCGATGCCGACGATGCTAAGCGTGCGCGCCAGAGCAAGGAACAGGCTTCGTACGAGTCTGATGAGGAGAATGAAGAAGAGTTCGACGACGATGCGATAGAAGCTGTGTATGCCTCTGAAGGAGAGGACGAGGCAGACGGTACAGAGGCTGGCGATAAGACACCGAGTCCTGCCACACTTCGCGAACAGGTGAAAGTCACAGCAGACAGGTTCGTCGACAATTTCCATCAAGCTTCGAACTTCAAGTTTTCGGGATCGGCATGTTCATTCAAGCTTGAAGTGAGTATTCTGGTTGACTCATCGCAGACATCGTTTAACGAACAATCCAGTTCTCCGCCGATTTCCCAAAACTTCTATTGGTTGGGATCGTAGAGCGCGCCTGTCGCAAGACTGTCATCCGTGAGATTCCCGGTATTGCAGATTGCTTCAAACTTGCAAATGAGAAAGGGGCTGTACAGGTTTGTCATTCTGATGTTGGTTTGGAAGAACTCTAAAGTTCTAGGATAACAGCTTACCACCAATGGGTCGAATTTCCGTGGCATCTGGCAATTTGCAGGTGGAGTGGGCGACAGTATTATCGATTACGACACCATCTACTCCAACGATATCTATTCTATTCTGAAAACCTATGGCGTAGAGATGGCACGCGCTGCCATCCTGCGTGAGGTCGGAGGGGTATTTAGTGCCTACAAGATAGATGTCGACATAAGACATCTTGAGTTGATTGCTGATTACATGGTAAGCACACAGTCACGGTTTATGGTCAGGAAGTTTATGTGTGATAGACTTTTGATGGTGGATACAAGCCTTTCAACCGAAAGGGTCTTTCAACCAATCCGTCACCGCTTCTTAAAGCGTCCTATGAAACCACAGCTGCTTTCTTGTCGGAAGCGGCTTTGTTTGGTGATTTTGATGACCTTTCGACGCCCTCTGGTAACATTGTGATGGGTCGACCAAACCTGACGGGGACTGGTGTATTCGATGTGGTTATGCCCGTCGCTTGATATTGAGGTACATACTAAGTAGCTACTTGGGGTTACACGTGACGAATCCACTGTTTGTCATTATTGTTGTGACCACTGGGAATTTTTGCTGTCTCACCAATCCGACGTTCAGCGTTTCAGCCTCGTGGCCAGGGTGATGTCGGCCGTCCGCAGATCTCTATCTTCATCTTAAATCACTTTACACCCGCACATTCTCAACCATTGACCACCATGGAGACACGTCGTCGTATGCCACTACACGACCTTCCGTTGGAACAATTTCTCACACTTGGCATCAAAGCGCCACGAAATCACAAACGCCCATTGTCTCCGTCGCGGACCACCCCTTTGAACCCTGCTAAGCGCCGTGTCTTGGATGCAGAAGGCACCCCACTCTCCAACAATGTCGTCAACTCTTCTCTCTCTCATCCCGTACCATTTATGCTCTCCAACATGCACGCCGTCACTCCAACTAGGCCATCGCGACTCGGCAATGGGTATAAATTCCCCTCTGATTCTTGTAAAGTCAACTTAAGTGTCGTATTAGGCTCGTTCGAAGTTATGGGAGTCCCCAAGGAACATTGTCTCCTTTGTCGTCCCACCAGTGTTCGCCTTCTCGCGAACTTTACCCTAAGCCGACAATCGAATCATCCACCGACCCGCAGTCAAGGCACTATCCTGGTTTCGACATTTTCCGCGACAGCGCACACCGCCGGGTCTCCCCGGTTCCAAGAATGCTCTTGCCATTTGGTGGCGATGCTCAGGTTGATAGATCCGAGGAGGACAAGGAGAATGTGCCACTCAGGCGGAGGGCGAAAAAACTCGGTTCAAAGAAACGTTTTTTGTCTGGTCTCGATAGTTCGGATGCATCGTGTCTCAGCACACCTGTGCAAACGAGCAAGATTGTTCATCCTGAACGAGCACCTTTTTCTCCACGCCAGGCTCTACGATAATCCATCCTCGGTCTTTCCGGCTCTGAGAGCTTTTTCCACGTGGGCGAGCCCAATCGCGTTAAGAAAAAAAAAGAAGAAAACGTCCGGAAGGCGACAGGAAATGTCAAGGGTATCAGTCATCGGAGATTCATGCATTGTTGTTGCAAAGGAAACCGCTGGCAAAGTGGGGATGTTATGACGGATCTGCAGAGTATGTCCATGTTATGAAATGCTGTTAATTGATTTGTACCGTCTCCTACGAGACCGTAATGTTATGTTAAATTGGATACAAGTACCAATGTCGCGTATACAACTGGGATGTCTCATGAGTCTGGTTTGCTTCGAGTGTCACCAACGCTTGATTCAGTTCTCTTACATTCTGCTTGAGTAGCTCGATTCGTGAAAAGCTTGCAGCTCGGCCCACCGTGATCTGCCAATCACTGCCAATCGATTTGAGGGTTACTTAAACCAACGTTTCACTCAGCAGCAAGGACCCAGCAGTTACCTCGGGCATCGAATTCAATATCGATAGACAATGGGGGGGTACTAGCTAAATGATACTGAGTGACAAGTCCTGGTGGTGATGCGGTCAGTTTTGTTGTGAAACTAGTAGACTTACTTCATGGTGTATAGGGAGAGCGATACCAGTAGGATCCCGGGAGGTTCTCATTCTAATGGATAGCATGCGAGTCATCTTTAAATGGTTAGTGGATGATTACATAATGCCACGTCCAAATTGCTGCGCTGTGCATCCAAGTCCACCGTTGAAACGTTGAACCACCGAGTTAAAATGAGGTTTCCTGTCACCAATGCGATTCTACTCGCCTCGCTATCATCCGTCGTAACGGCGCAATTTGGATTTTTCGACCACATGTTTGGGAATCATCAGGGCCAACAGCAAAGACAACAGCAGCCGCATGGAGGTTCGCAATGGATTGCGCACGCTGACGCAGGTCCGTGTGCATTATGAGTCTGTCTGATGAGACATTCATGCAGTTCTACAGTTCCATGTTCCTTGTATCTGTGTCCGGATAGTCTGGTCTGTGTTACTCGGCCCTCGGAATGTCCATGTCCTCGTGAAGAGGATATCAAGTGCACCGTACCCGACGCGGAAGACGGAGATGGTACAGTGGTGTGTGTAAGAGGAGCGATTGGGTGCGCAGCTGTTGAACGCTTAGCGCGCGCGCATTCGAAATGAGCGACGTCGTGCACATGCACCGTACACGAAACACGTAGTCAGTGTTACGACCAAGTACTGTACTTACTGTGGTACGGAAGTAATTAAAGCATACACGCACAGTGCGGATTATGTAATCAAAAGGTTGAGGCCTGCACGAAACCATCACTTGCAACG
>JBBPNB010000842.1:0-11656 GCA_038090635.1 Rubroboletus satanas | reverse complement strand
TTCGGGAAATGATCTGATTAGCCTTATGATCCAAGTCTGCGTATGACTGGGTCTATCAGATCGTCGGACTGGTCTTCTGATTCTCGAAGTATTAGGTCCCGACATTTGACAGGCTTGCCGTTCTTCAAAAGTAAACTATCATCAAGTACGTACTGTCACTCCTGTCCCGAGCTGTTAGGTCAACAGCGACCTCGATGTCAAACAATAGGTCAGAACCAAACATCGTTGATCGCTGAGCAATGCCCTGAAGAGGGGGACGAGCTGGGAGGCGAAAATCTCGCAACGAACATACAAGAGCCCTTGCCATCCCGTGCCAAACGCAACGTGAGGCCCTCGTTTCTTTTTCGGACACTGTCGTCAACACGGAGGAACTGACATGTCATTTTAATTACATTGTGACAAATGGAGGGATATAACATAGCGGAAAGAGCATCAGCGAAAAATACTAGGATATTACTGACATAGGGGAATAGGATGACTCCGTGCACACGCGCTGCATGGTCAGGTTTGAACGAAAAAAAAGAAAAAAGAGAGAGAGAGAGAGAGGGGGGGGATCGCTCCCACCCACGCGTCTACCGCTCTCCCAACTTCATCAACCCCTTCATCGCATTCGCGATCGCAAAACTGGACTTGGCCATGATCTGCCTCGACTCTTTCGTCACTTCTGGTAGCGTTTGTACGTCTTGAAGCTTCTTGGCGTGTTCAGAAAGTTGCTCCAGAATCTCGGCGCCTTGTTGCGCAGAAGTGGGAGGTAGGTTGCCGCTGCAGACAGCAACGATGCTGGACACGATCGTGATGATCTGCGTCAGGTTCTCGTTCAGAGTCGGTGCGGGTATCGGAGTGCGCACGCCAGAGAGGACACTCTGGATGGCATATACGATGGATTCGGTCTGAGCTTCGAGATAGGGCTGTTCACGGTCAGGCATGGCGGGAGGTCAGCAAACAGCCCTGAATTGCAAGTGCAAACGCACCTTGAGTTCAGACCATGCATCTTCGGGTGGTGCAGAGTCGTCACTGATGACGCCACTGCCGGGAATGGGTGACTTGTCGAATATCGGAGGAGGCGAGTTCGTGCTGGAGCTCGAGGGCTCGGAAGAGGACGCTCCTCTTCGGTCCATGAATCTAGCAGCTGGCGAATCCCCGTCCCCCCGTCTTGAGCTCGCAACAGACGACCCGCGCCCGTGGCCAGACCGCAGCTCTTCGATGGAGCGGAGGGATGGCAGAGGCTGTGAAGCCAGCGGAGGAACGGAGAACTCTTCCTGTTCGGCTCGTGTGGCCTTGCGAATGTAGATGATCCTAGAGATCTCTGTGGTGGTCGCAGAGACGTGGCTCGCAGCAGCATCGAGAAGACTGACGGGCGACATCCCAGAGCTCATGGCGTGCGTTTTGGTTGCGACCACGAGGTTCGAAAGGGTTGCTTCGAGACGTTCACGAAGAGAGCGGAGTTGATCAATGTCGACGTCGACACGTGTAGGTCGTGATTCGTATGCCCGAACATCTTCGATGATTGCGGAAGTAGAGTTTACAACAGCTTTCATAGGCATGAGGACGCGCGTCGGGGCACTTGACCGCCCCGCAGTCAGAAGGCTGTCGATTCCTGATACAAAGGCAGTGACGTGTATGTCTACCAGCCCACCGTCCGAACCCATAGGCATCTGATCATCCATCTTAGGAACTTGCGTATACAACTGAGAAGTGGCTATGAGAGAAAAGAAAGGTTCCTGGAATGAGCACAATTAAGATGCAGAAAGAAGGCTTACCTTTAGCACTTCTAAGCTCAGTCTTTGCCAGCTCGTACTTGCGTTTGTATTCTTTTAGTTGATTATCTAGATCGCGAATGACCACGAGGTCTGCATCTTTCGCAGTCATCAACTCGTCGTTCCGACGGCCTAGATCCGCCAACTCGGTTACTAAACCCTCCATATCCGAACGAATTTGTTCAATCATGTCACTATCGCCCTATCTAAAGGTCAGACGCAGAAGATGGCGCTGATCCGGGAAGGACGAACCCGTGACAAACCATCTTCACGCTCATCCTCGAGGCGCTCAACGCGGTCCCGGAGTATTTGGAGTTCTTCCTCGTCGTTTTGGGCCCGCTTCATTTCCCTTTCTTTGTCTCGAGCCCGCAGGTCACGGACTTCGTCAAGCTCTTTCTGCAGTGCTCTCATTGCAGACCCATGTTCTTCGGCGCGCTACACAGACAGTCAATGTAGAACGGGATTCAGTTACGGTCCTGACTCACCTTGCGGAAACCATCGATTTCTTCTTCCAATAGTTTGATCCGCTGCTGGCCTTCGCGCAAATCCTTTTCTCGTTGTTCTGCATTTCCGAGGTCCCGCTCCAGTGTCACGATCCTGGCGTGCATCGTCGCGATCTTGTATTCATACTCCCGTCTCAACCGCTCGTGATCCTCTCCCCCCACGCTAACTCGCCCCCCCATGCTCCTCACGGCACCAGCCGACCGATCGGATGTCACAGACGCCCGTCCAAGTGAGAACTTATCAAAGTAATCGTCACCACTTCTTGCCCCGCTTCCTTCCTCATCGTCCAGGATATCTCCTGACACTTGACTCCTTAGTCGTGCACTTAGTGCGCTTAAGCCACCCAGGGAGGGGCCCTCGTGTTCATGTTCCTCCTCCAGCCCACCGTAGGGATCTCCATCACCGTCTCTGCCGCGATCACCAACGGTCATGACCGAACTGTCTCGCACCTCTTCGCGCCCATAGGGTACCTCGATGTCCTCCTCTGCAATCGTGCTCTTGTTCGGGATGATCATACCACTCGTTGCGGTCGCACTTTGAGCGTTTGTTGTTCCCGTAGAGTCGCTATGGATGCTGGTCGACGCACTCGGCCGGCGACCAAAGTCTGAAATCGGCCCACGTGCAATATCTTGGGACGGCTTTTTTCGATAACCGAGGCTATAAGGGTTGGTGTCTGATCCGTAGGCGTCATCGCTACGTCTGGGTGGTACCTCATCGTCGCTAGGTCGGTGTCTCCCGAACCCGTCTTCCGAAGGGCGGCGGCCCAACGGGTGAGATCCATATCCATTATCCATCCCTCTCTCTTCAGAAACACGTGCTATCCGAGAGGCTGGAGGGAGGGTAGGAGGATCTGACCGAGGCGAGGCGTGGAATTCTGGTGAAGGTATATCGTCATAAGCTGATCCCGGAGAACCGACGGGAGCTACCCCGGCTTCGTTCTGTTAGATGACAATTTGGCATATCAGAAAGGCGATGTGAGCTGGAAGAATCCACTGACCTCCTCTTTGAATTCAGGGTAACGCCTCGATAACTCGAAATAGACATCAGATGATAGATCTTCGAATCGAGGGGTTGGAAGTGTGGCAAGTTTCTGTCGAGCCTGGTTCCTCTTTGGATGAAACTCGTCGCGTGGAGGTAGACAGGGTACTGGGTTCGAGAATGGATGGGCGCTGTAAGATCATAGTATCCACCAATTACACGCACTTTCGTTCTCTGGTGTGTTCATCTTCCGACGAATGAGCTCGTCATATACATCAGTTGACAGCTCTTGGAACTGTTGCTTCGTGAGCCGGGTGAGCTTCTGACGCGCAGTCGAGCGAGAATTTGCTGGTGCTGCAAGACCAGTGTAAGCTTCCAGGGGTCAATGAACGGGAGTGATTCGTACGCACATTTGGCAAGGTATGCTACGAGATATAGCTGTAGCTCGTTGTAATGAGTCCTGGCAATAACCTTGGAATCGAACGAGGGCATCGCTGGCACGGATCCCTGATCTTTCAATGGGCGGTACGATTCAGTGCGGTAGTTGGAAATTCCAGAGAAGGTTGTCGGCGTCGGCGACGACGCCCTCGACGACTGGTTTCGTTTCATGGTTACGAGTGGGTGTCGTCGAGGACGATGAGCTCGCGAGGCTACTGTCTTGTATAGTTCCGAGTCGCCACGAGGCTACCGCGCGAGCCGCTCCTCACGTGATGCTTGAGATAAAAGTGTTCAGTGACTGAGTGACGTAATGTTCAGACGACCACTTCCTTCCTTTGCACACATAAATATGATACAGACTACACATCGTAATGATCAGTAAGTGGCAGTAAGTGGCCCAATGATCTGCGAAACAAAGCCGAGTCAAAAGCTCAAACTATGGTAGGTTTTCTTTTTGCCAGCCGTCCTCCAATGCATTACAGCCAAATCATGGCACCTCTCAAACCCCTTTGGGAGAGTTGTCATGCGATAACGTTACGTCTCCTCCTTGCAGATCGGTAGCGGGTGTCGGTACCGTGTATTTTGGACGTCAGGACGTCTAGAAACCCCACACTGCCTTCGTTGTTCGCTCCCACCAATCCAAGAATAGTCGAGATGAACACAATCGAATCCATCCGTCAACAGAGCGTTGGTATCATAGGCGCTGGCGCAGCTGGATTGATTACCGGTTACACCCTCCTGCACGATGGATTTCAGAGTGTGCAGCTCTTGACGCGCGACAAGTCTGCTGGAGGCGTGTGGGCCAAAGGACGTATTTATCCTGGCATTTCCATCAACAAGTGAGTTCCAGCCTCAAGCAGTCTTTTTCTATGGTGTCCCACGCATTTTCGGTTTGTAGCGTACATGGGGAATTCAGGTTCTCTCCTTTGCCGATGCCACCTCCTACTCTTAAGGGAAAAACAGGGAATCGCCTTTCTGGCGAGGACATGAGAGCTTACATGGAAAAGTTTACCGATATGTTTCTTGTGGGAAGAATCCGATTCGAGACGGAGATTCTGGATATTCGGCGCGGAAGGGGCGGCTTCGGTTGGGAGGTCGAAGTCCTCGATCTCAGGACAGGAAACAAGGAGGTGTTGAGTTACGCTCGCATCGTTTTGTGTACTGGGGTACGTGCTCTCGACCTTTGCTTTTCCCGGGCCGACCAACTTCCTTATGTAACCATAGGGATGCAGTCGAGCTCTCGTTCCTGAGACTTTGTCGGCCAGGTCCGCGGAACAAGCTGGCTTCCGCGGGTTAGTCGCTCACTCGTCCGAGTTCGCATCACACGTCGATCAAATTCTGAGCGAGGCTCAAGCGAATCCAGATTACTCAGTTGTCGTGGTCGGAGGAGGGAAATCTGCTCAGGAGTGAGTAGAGTTGCCAGTCTCGTACTGTTGTAGATCTAACGAGCGGTTGCTCAGCATTTCCTCCCATTTAGCTCGTCATGGCATCAGGGTGACGGTCATTTTTGAAAAGGCGGACGCTACATTGGCGTACCCAATCCAACTTCCTGACTGGGTAAGAAAGAGCAGGTAAGCTTAGGGTGTCCTTGGGTTACATTTTGCTCACAACACGACTTCAAGGTGTCTTGGAATATTCTCGCCACACATCGAGCTACGAACCCGTCTGGAGTAAGTTGGGATGTTGTGTAGTAGATATTGATCTCGAGACTCTCCATCAGACGCTTCTTACACACCACCACGCTCGGCAGCATGATTACACGCGGTTTCTGGAACTTTCTAACATGGAGTTCTGTATGTGGTTTGTCGTTATATTTCATTGGTATGATAATGACGATATGCAGTTTGAAGTGCTGAAGATTCCAAAGGATTCGCCTCTGCGGAACGCACACTCACTGTTCTGGGGCGTTCGTACAAACGACGAGGGAACTGGGCGGAAGGACGGCTTCCATGCGCTTTTGAATCAAGGAAAGATTAGGCTCGTCGCTCCAGCCAGGGCAGAAAGTTACGCTTCAGACGGGGAGTCCATCATGTTGCGGAACGGGCAGACGCTTCGAGCCGATGCTGTGGTTCTTGCTACTGGGTTCTCTTCGTCCTGGACAGGCATCTTCACTGGTGAGCTATCGATATCTTTGCATTGCTAATGCTCATGACTGCCCCAGAGAAAACGATGGAAGAACTCGGTATAGGAAGGCACCCTCCTTCGGAGGACGTTGACGAGTGGAAACATTACAAGGTACTTGCATCACCACCACCGGCCCATCCACAAAGGAGCCAATGGGCATCGTCAATCTATCGTGGCATTGTCCCAGCAAAGAACATTGCCAAACGAGATTTTGCTGTCAACGGTGCCGTGGTAAGCAGCATCGTTGTTAACAAGTATTTCGACGTTTTGCTCCTTCACACTGTTAACGTGACGTTCCTCATGGTACATCGGACAGTTCACTACGAACAATGGATATGGATTCGAGGTGACGGCGCACTGGATATCGTCATACTTTCTTGGGGACAAGATGCGCTTGCCCTCTACTGTCGAACAGGCGCTGGCGGCGACGGAGCGGAACATGGCCTGGATGAGGAAGCGATTCCCACACATGTTGATGTGGGTGAACGAGAGCTACAGCAGTGGGCTCGCATTCTGGTCGTACGTATCGATGCCTTTTTCTCGCTCTCTTTTTGCACGTCGATTGAACTGACACACCAAGGTGGCCGCAAACGATGGACGAATTATTGGACGATATGGAGGTCCCGAGCATGCGGTCTGGTGGAAACTGGCTGACATGGGCATTCAAGGTCATCTCCCCGGATGAAATCGCGACGCTGAACGAAGAACGACGGGCCAGACGAGAGGTGGATAGGACACAGTCGAGGAAGTCATTCCCACTGGCGGGGGAGGCTATCGACTGAAATCGCAAAGCGATCCCGAACATGAAACTAGGCTCTCAGTGATCCAACATAAGAGCCCAGAGCCAGCTACAAAGTAGTTAACACAGCTAAACCCATTCAAGGTCATAAATTTGGATGAGGATAGAGACGTAACTCTGTACAAAGCAAGATCTGTACCTAGTCGTACAAAACCTTGAGGGGAGATCAATACAAAATTATTTTAAACTGTCCTTCCCTACTTCCCTAGTACCTCGATCGAGACCCAATCACTAAATCTCTCGAGGCCCAGGAATGACACTCATTTCAGCATAGTATGTGTGTACATCATAAGTACTGTTACAACCAATTCTCATCTACATCCATGGATCCGTATGGTCTTCCACGTGTCACCGTTCGTCTGGATGGGTACTAGCATTCAGCGCTTCCCCTTCCCCTTCCCCTTCCCGACATCGACATCCCTCTCCTCATCCCAACCCTCGAGCGTCTTATCCGCCTCTTCGCACAACGCCTCATACGCCTTGAGGATATCCGCCTCCTCAGTACGCTCCGCCCCAACAGCGCAGCGAATACAAATCGTCCCATTCAGATCTGTCTGGGTAAACGCGACGTCGTGCCGCGCGGACAAGCGCGTGTAGAACGCCCGATTGAGCGCGTTGAGTCGTGCGGGGCAAAGGGACTGTTCCCCCGACGCAGACGTCGGTGTCGTGGGGGGTTCGAGTCGGAACACGCTCAGGGAGAGACAGGGCGGCGTGACGAGCTGAAAGTGACGAGATTGCTGGATGAGCGAGATAAAGATGTCGCTACGTTGGATTGTCTGCGTGGGCACAACACAATATGTATGTGGTGTAGGACGAAAGATGGCAGCGGAATCGGAACATGCAGTAGTGAGCTAAAGAGGATGGATGGGGTGCAAGGAAATGAGAGGAGACGCACCTGGCGGATGTACCGTTGGAATCCTTGCACGCCGTAAGACCTCAGGACGAACCACAACTTGAGGGCCCGGAACCGCCTTCCGAGGCCCAAGTGCCAGTTGCGGTAGTCGATCACCGTACCTGATCACAACAGGGATGGACCATCGAGATGTGGGACGTCGAAACCGTCGTGAGGGGAACGACTCCAGACATGCAAACGTACCTGCATCACCGTGTTTCGATCGCAGAAACTCGGGCGTCACATCCAATGCATCCGTCAAGTTTTTGCGTTCCCGTACCCATAACGTGGAACAGTCAAAGTTGACCAGTCCCCACTACGAATGTGGGTGACGTTATGGGGCTTTAGAGAGGAAGTACGAAATCGAGAGAAGAGAAGAGGCGTGCCTTGTGAAAGTTTGTGCAGAATGAGTCTGCATACTTGTTGATATCATCGAGCAAGCAGAGATCTCTGTATTCCGGACATGCCATGGACATCCCGGCCCATGCGGCATCTACATGGAGCCATAGAGAAGGAACGGAAGCGACTGGCCCACCCCCCAGACTTCTCAGGGTAAATCCTTCTCAGCATAGTGATGACTTACCGACGTCGCCAAGTTCTCCGAGGTTATCGATAGCGCCTGACGAGGTGGTTCCAATCGTGGCAACTGCAACAATGCCCCGTCAAGAATGAATCATCTCCCAAGACAAGGTCCGCGTGAGAATGCGCATACTGAGAATGAACGGATACACGCCGGCACGGGCATCTTCTTCCAGCGCACGCTTGAGCGTCGCGCCACGAAGGGCGTAGTTGTCCTCGGCCGTGACCTCGAGCGCGCGGACGTTCAAACCTAATATCAGCCCTGCTTTCTTCCCCAGCGAGTGCGTCTGTGTCGTCGTATACAGTACCAGCTTGTCGGCGGGTGCACCGGGGTGCTGGCGCATATACCGGGATCGTGCAGCGACAGCGGCGACGAGCGCCGAATCGGATGCCGTCGTCTATTTACACACGTAACGCCAGGGTGAGATTGAGAAGAAACGAGGCAAAAAAAAAGGAACATCGATGTCGACCTGGATGACACCCCCTCCAACCCCGGAAGTATTATTAAACGCAACGTCGAGACCGAGCATATTAGCTGCCCAATCCATTACCACCGCCTCGAGCTCCGTGCATGCTGGGCTGACGGACCACTTCCAGTCGTTCCAGTGGGTCATCGATATCGAATGAAGATGAGGAGGGTAAGCTACGGTGTGAGCACGAACGAATGCGATGATACGAGAGGATGGGAGACGATGCTCACGTTGAATCCGGGGTTGGGTCCAATACCATTTGCGTAGAGGTCCCCGAGGATGGCTTCAAAGGTGCTGGCGGTGGGAAAGTAGGCAAAGAAGCGTGGATGTTGCCAGTGCATCAGACCTTTTTTTTTTATTTTTATAATTTCCCGCGGGAGTTTTCTCAGCGTTCGAGTTTGGATGGCGAGAAATGAGGTGGTGGATAGGGATGCGTACCAGGAACGATGAGCTTGTGGTAGTCTTGCGTAATCTTCTCAAAGGCCTCGCCAATCTGGGGTGCTATCGCTGTCAGAATTGTCGTGAGGTTGAGGGGCAGATGGAGATGAGATATCGACGGAGGCGTACGAGGGAGAGCTCGTCTGAGATATCCAGGTTCTACCTGTGATGCTACAGGTTTGTTGTGGAGGGAATAATAGTAGTCACATATGTGGTCTATCGCCTGATAGCCTGCACGGCGAAACCTTATACCTCTAGGTCAGCGACAATGCAGAAAAGTGTACTCGCGACCGATCGATCAAAAGGAGGTCACTGACTGCTCAATGTCCATGTTTGCAAAAGTGCGAGATCCCGAGCAACGAAAACGACTGCCGCCGGAAACGAGGAGTCCTGTGTCTGTTCGGTTATCTGAGTGTCTTGGTTACCTTTTTTTTTCCTTCCAAAGTATGAAAGTCGTGAGTGGGAAGGACTCGGAGTGGAGTACACGCGAAGTGCATGATCTTATGTATCTCACAACTTGCGGGCAAAAACGTCCGAGGCATTCTCGTGATCATACTCACAAAGTGATGTACCACTCTGAGGGAGTCACGGCCCGGGTGGCAGTGACCAGCATGGTGACACTTACACCTTTCGACCCCCATCCTTGTTTGATTCGGTGATTGTAGTCGACGACATTCTATTTCTCGAAAGTCCAGGCAGTTGGATCGGATGTCACACTTCGTTCTGAGTTCGCCTGATGTCTGCCTCATAGCAAGTACTATGCACGTAACAACGGTACGATGCCCGCGGGTATAAAAATAAATAAAGACGAATGGGAGTCTTCAGCAATCCAGCTCGAAGTATCCAGTGGTACCCGATGGTACCCGAGTGATTACCGATGGTTACCGACGCATCCAGTTTGCTGAAGCGTATATCACACTGCGCGCGAACGCAAAAAGATCCCAAGGGGTTCGAGCATGCGCTAGATTGCTCCCACATATTCTGGGACTTGAACGTGGATCGCCGTGGAGGAATCCCTGTGCACATAACTGCCTTCTGACCCGAAAACCTTCATGGGCACTGGGCTTGACGTTCGTGGCGACTGGATATCCGTGGTCACTGCAATCTCAATCTGTTGCCAAAATCCATGTCAAAAACAATCGTCTCAGGAAAAAAAAAAAGGGTATCGTGTCCACCATACCTGTGTGCGACTCCTTGTCGTGTTTGTCCAGTTTCCGAATAGAACATTGTCCCGTACTGCTGAGGTGGTTTTCCACCCTCCACGGGCATTCAGCGTAGAAAGGAGCGAGTTTGAATACAATTTTGATAAGGAAAAGTCCCATACGTAGTTCCTGAGGGAAGAAAGGAAGGAAGGAATCAGAGACCGCATCCTCAGTCACCGGCCATTAGACCAAGTACTCACCATGTCCGACCCTAGACACCGAAATGTTTAGACGTGCACCTCGTGAAAAACGCCTTGCTCACCCTTAGTAGCAGGAACAACGTGACGTCCAGCGTGGCAGACACGGCTGTAGCAAACCCAGTCTGTACAGTCACTGTTTTGCTTGGGGTCACTTGGGATTCTCTCACCCGACAAGGTACGAACTCACGTCGGATAATCTTGTTAATGATATCGTCTGTCGCAGCGAAGCCTGTCCGTTTGCGCAACTAACCAAAATTGAAGACCATGCCAATTACGCTGCCTATGTACCCACCAGGATATACACCAACGATGCCGTAATGATGACATCTGCGGCGGCCGAGGACGCCAGCCAGGTGATTACAGCGCCATCATTTTCGTAGAATCGAGAATATTCAAAGTCGATCAGAATGACAGCAACGGTGGTCGCGATACCACCAACTGTAGTCGAGTTGAGATGATAACTGGCTATGAAACATAGAATCCAACTTACTGAACGCGGCGATGGCGAGAAACGTGATGATGGCAGGTATGACACTCGACTTACTCATGACCTTTACACGCCATGCAATGAAGAGCTGCACTGGCAAAGAGATCATCACCTGTAGTATATTAGTTTTAAATCGGTGCAATTTACTTTTTCAACTTACTGTCAACAGGGGATCTTCGGATGTCCAGTCAATGAATTTGAATTCTGTCCTCTACAGCATTTGAGATCGCTTACTGGTCGATAACACTGGAATTCGAAGTGAGCTCGAACGAGGCTCAACGGTGAGGCTTATTCTTACTGATAGGCGCCTTTGTAAACACCTGCGGATTGCCTGTGCAACCCACTATTAGAATCACGCCCCATCTACTTGAAGAAAAATGAATACCGTATTGAAGGATGAGAGGCTCGAAGACCACGCCGGCGTCAAATGCCACGTTTAATGTCTCGCAGATTAGCAGATAGATTACCTTGTCCAATACAAACTCCAGTTCAAGTCGAGTGATTCTGCGCGAAAGAACTCACGAAGATCTGCATCCACCACTTATCACTACTATTTTCAAAGTCCTTAGTCTTTTGAGAAAGGATCTATCCACTACTTCCTACCTCTTGTATGTCTGGAAATATACATAAGCCTGCCGGGTATGAGAAACACAAATATTCAGCAAATCTCCCGCCCAGTTTGAATAGACTTCGTACCTGTACAACCGTTGTCTGCATTCTCTCTTTCAGTATCACATCCAAGGACAAATGTAGAGTTCCACGTGCTTACGCCGTATAGTATACAGTTC